>BMAO01016424.1:0-72368 GCA_019973975.1 Trichonephila clavata | reverse complement strand
TTTTCTGAAAATGGCTAAATGTATGTAACATTTCCAATAAGGCAGTTAAATAATAGTGAAATTAACTTCGTTTCTCATTCATAAATATCTGTAAAAATTAAATTAGCTTATATTTGATTTTCTAGATAATTAACTTGACCATTCTTGTTTGTCTGAATCCAATTAGGGTAGTCTGGATAAATATTTATATTTACTCTGAAATATTTATTCTTTCGAAAAAAGATGCTATTATCGAGACATCGAAAAAATAAAATGGTGCATTGTCCATATAATTAGATTTAAAAAATTGTAAATGTTCTTTAGCTAAACAATTACAAACTGAGGCACTTTGTTAAATACCGTTATAATATAAGCAAATTTTTATAGATATTACCTATTGTTAAAGTTGAAATTATCACAAAAATATTAAGTAATATAATCTTAAATAACCTTCTTTAGCAATAAATAACATTTCTAAGCATATTATTTTCATAAAATTATAAAAGCGTTTCAATCAGTATCTTTAATATCAATATTGAAAAAAATCTTCAATCTTAACTTTATTAAGAATAAATTATACTACCTTTATAGAAAAAAATGTGATCTATAATTTCCTGACTATTTTTAATTATGGAAGTAAAATCAAACTTATTGCAGCTGATATGAACCCCTTTTATCAGATTGTTAATATATATAATAGATGCATTAATATATTGTAGACATACTTGTGCAAATGCACACACACATACACCTAAAAAATATGTGTGTGTGTGAGAGTGTGAATTCGCGCTAATTTCATCTTAAAAACATTTTAATTTGTAATGGTTCTGACCCTCCAGGACTTTCGCATAAATAATTAACTGTTAACTCATCCGCCTAACGGAGTTTAATCGTAACTCTAACGCATCACAAATTATGTTCTCAGCGTTGTTTTTTTCAGTTATTCATTATGTAATAACCTCGTATGGTATTTGTCCACCAATCACAATATACGTCCACAAAAGTCATGTGATTTTTGGAACTTCCGGTCTGTGTTTCATATAAAAGCCGAGATCCTCAGGAAAATTCACCCCACTTCTTGTCCGCGCGTGTGCCTTATCTGTGCTGCGTTTCATGTGTTTGTGTCTTAGTTTTAAGTGTCTATAAGTGTGAAATAAAAATGGAATATAAGTCCTCAGAACATGCCAGATCAATATAATCATTAAAACATCAATAGTTCCATATGATCATCAGTAAAGAAAATCTTACCACTCCAGTATACTATATATATATATATATATATATATATACATATATACGTGTATATATTGAATAAGAAAATAAGTACACTAAATAGTGTATCTCGTAGGCTTAGTTAAAAAAAAGCGCAAGAACCTTGAATCTTTAAATAAGCCAACTAACTACAAATTTAAAAACCAAAATAAAATATTGATTAGATAGCAAAAATTTATTGAGAATTAAATGAGACACGTACAGAGCATTAGAGATTATAAAATAGAGGAATTCTTGTTAAAACCTATATTTAATTTACTTGGATGAATTGCACTAAATTAGAATTGAAGCTGAAACAAAACTTCTAGAAGAATGGGCATGTTTATTAGGAAAACATTATCTTGAATTACAGAGATATCAATTTAAAATGGTTTTAACTCAGGAACACAAAAATAAAAATTAGAAAAATTTGTCCTTGTAGATAAAATTCCCTTGTTGGAATCTATGGACTGCTTGCTTTTTGCAACACAAAAACATGTGAAAATAAATTATTTGCTAATAAGAAGAAAAGCTAAAGTGGTAGCTACTTATTCTAAGGGGAATGTCAAGAACTGAAAGTCGCAAAGGAACAATATGAATTGAAAAAATTAAATACTCGAAATAAAATGTATTTTCATGTCACCAACATACGTTCTATTCATTATATTCAATAGTGATATTAAAATTCTTTCAAGATTGTAACTAAACATAATGGAAACTTGAGTGATGATTTGATGGTTTACAAGTAAATATTATCCTACAAATCAGAAGGAGATTCAAAAACTGTCTCTGATTTAGAACAGTGATGTATGTACGTACTCACACACACACTATAGCAAATAAATTACAGTTTAAAAAAACCTAAAAAACACCCTTTTATAGTTAATCGAAGTAAGCTGTAACTTAATCTTTTAGTCGCCAAATCTGGAAATGGGATCTGGAATTAGTCAGCAGATTCGGGATGGGATCTGAAAATAGGAAATCGTTAGTCCTGATGAACCTGATCTGGACAATGGAACAAAATTGTTAAATTATTCTATTGTCATCGGTCCTGGACAAGTGATCAAAATTTTGAATTCATCTGACCTTTTAAAGTGGGTAAAAATTGAGTTCAAAGATTCCTTTACATATAAGGGAAGCTTATAAAAGGGTGTTAAAAAATGACGCATCGAGAAGGAGTTGCCCGATTGCGATAAAAATTGGTGAATGTGAAGAATATGCATCAAAAGAAATTTCTGAACTATTGAATGATTATTTCAGAGCTTGACCGTTACAAAGGGAGGAAGACAATAAGGCGTTGGTCCACCTCTGGCCTAGGGACATGGTATATGGACAAGGCATAGACTGATAAAGTTCCCAGTTGGTGTCCTGCGGAAATTCGGACTAAATTCTCTCCAACTATTGGGTTAAATCGTCAACGCTCCAGGATGATTGTATTCGCCTTCCTGAAACGTCCCAAATGGGCTCTTTGGGAGCGAGGTCAAGGCCAAGGAAGTGTAAGGCAAGTTTGAAGACAATTAATCCGGGAGCGGTCGCGCGGTGCACTGAGTCACCTCAGGCTCACACGATTTTTTTAATTCTGGAAAAACTGTTTGTTACCAATGACCTTGTCAGTATCCTCCTATATGACAGTCTCCTTGAGGACTGCAACGTCTTTGTCATATATCTTTCTCTTTTTTGGGGAGGGGAGTGCCAAACATTTTTTACAATCTTGAGGTACTGGGGCTGGCTGAGTTCCCCCATGCGACTTTATTTGTTCCAAAGTATTTTCTATGAACAAATTACATTTTTACTCCGTGAATGATTTAGTGGTTTGGATTGTTATGGTTTATAAATGTAAATTAACAGGATATAAAAAAGAAATAGGGCATTTGCGATCTCTATTGGATGAAGCTGAAACATCGGGAAAAATTGATCAAACAAGGGAAGAACCTGATGAAACAACAGATAGTAATGATGATAACGAAAGCAAATTTCAGAAAAAAGATGAACAGGAAAAGCATGAATCCATAGGAATTTTTTGCAAATGCTACCTAAAGAACTCTGTCAAAAGAGATACTAAGCCACAAGTGTACCATAAGACAAACAACGCATGGTCAGAAAGACACACGCAAGAAAAAATTCAACATGTTATTTTTCGAACATATGAGGACAATAAAGCTACAATAACTTGAACAAAATATGAAAGTTTTGCATACAAATATCATTCCAGAAAGTTAGCAAAAATTGTCTATGATTTGTATGTTTTATTAAAGTCATTCACACATTTGAAACATTTTAGTTCAGTTTGATCGGATTTTTTCTCAAATTATCAAGGAAAAATTGAAGAATCTTAGAAGTATGTAAGTATAATTTCACTCGACTAAATTATTCACTGCAATTACGATTTTTATCGTGCGTAATATAATAATAATAATAATAATAATAAAAGGATTAGGGTGACTCTGTGTGTGTGTGCGCGCACCCCGCGCGACCATTAACGTTAGTATCGGACGCGCGGCTGCTCCCGGGATAATAGCAACAAGTGCCGTGTGCGGCCGGACATTATCGATTTGAAAAGTAAGTTCTGGTGTAGAAAAAGAAATGGTATGAATCCGGTGCTGTGATAGCTGCTCTGACAATCACTATGTCTTCCGGCTCTGTAGCGGCCCTCAGTTGAACTCTACCGTTTTGACACTGATATCTGCCGGTGTTGATCCACTCTTGCCAGTATCGTCTAATTGCCGTATTGCTTCGACCCAGATGTCGACTGATTCTTCGATTCGTCCAATCAGCCTCTTTCAATCCGATTGAACGACATCATTCAAATTATGATATTTGCTCGTAATGTGCACGGTTCATTCGACCAGGTATTGTTACAGTCCACCTAAGATATCGCAGTTGAAAGGCACCAGAAATTTTGATCATCACATTGAAAATCGCCCCTTATATACACCTTCTGGATACAGAGTTCCAATGCATGGACTGAAGCTCCAACTATCCCTTTATTGGATACGCGCGAAATTTTAATCATTCACATGTTCAGTCCAAGTGTCTTTGCATAAGAAATTTCCTTACAGCGGGACAATTCCTTTTTGGTGGATCTATTTTTTGTTATATAGATTGTATACTACTACCAAAATTTAAAGTACATGTGTTTAGTATCTAATTTGAAGATCAGCGCACATGGAAACAACAAATTTGGAGAAAATGTACACTAAACAGCGTTTTATTGAATGCGATATGGAAATTTGCATGAGTTTAACACAAACATGGTTTAGAACGAAAATAGCGCGCTTGTCCGAAAAGTTTATTCTTGAAGAAAGCTGTACGTTTCAATTTTATGCAGAAAAATGTCATGGAAACGTTACAAAAGCGAGTCCTTATATATAATGCATTCCTTGTTGGGTTAATAAGGTGGCAGATACCAAAGCTCATGCAATTACCTTAAAGGAGGATTTCAAGTATGAAATCCTTAGCCGTAAATATATATCGAATTCGATATTTGTTTATTGATAATCGAAATTGATCTAGCTATTCCTTTCACTCCAAACCATGATCGCCAAAAAACCAACTCGATAAGATTACGCGTTATCATCCATCAAAATAAATTCATTACCAATAACAATGATGTATGGGTGTGCATATCTATCGTGGATCTCTTTCCCATATGTCAGAGTATGTAGGTAAATGTGACCACTGAGAGAGATCCTTGTCCAAAACGTTGATTATTTCGCCAATGTAGCAGTCATTCAACAATGTTGGATTGGTTGTATCTAGTCCGTTATTCAATCCAGATCCTTAGTACCCTTAATTATCTCCAGTATGAACCTGGACTTATCTACGATGAATACAAAAGGTAATACATTTGGAAGCTTCTTCGTAACGTAGTAACTGAGTTTTTCTTTGCGACAAAACGATTTGTAGTGATCTAAGGTACAGTGGTAGTTCTCCTGCTTCAGGCCGAAAGGGCTAGAAAACCGCATCCTGCATACCTCGTGGCCGCGCGCGCGACCTGCAACATATATTCTAAATACAAAATCTTCATATTTAAACTGGCATACCGGGTTTTCAGCCTCATGAACTTTTATTTGCATATGAAGTTTTCTTCGTCTGTTTTTTATTTCATTTTTGACAACGGGCGTTTTGTTTTACATTAATTACCACAAGAAATATTTGCGTAATTTTGTTAAATCCGTGTGCTCCTCTAATTTTTTAGCAGTATAGTTTATGATATACTTTTATATTCAATTAAAAAAAGAATTACTTTATTTTGACACATTTCTTAAATGCACGATACACTCTTTCCAAAAAGAATCTCATTGATGATTTTTAAAAATATTCATGACATACTTACCGTCTTCTCATGATAGATATGCTTTCGATCAGAATAGATTAATGCATGAGAACTAATGGATCTAATTTGGGCTTCCTGGAGTATTTGAATTAACATAAAAACATTCATAAAGTCCAAATAGGATAAATGCATTATATTTTTAATTAATAAATATATAAATAGCAAATTATTTAATATTCCTAGGGATGAAAGCTTGTGTTTATAGGTAATTACCTCATTTAAATTTATTTAATGTCTTTCTTTAATAACACATTTGAGTATTGGAGATGATTTTTTTTATATGGAAGCATAATGAAAACTGAAACTTCATATTCCGAGATCCATCATGCAAATTTCGTTTTAGAGGACGTATATCTTAAAACATCTGTAATCTGTTAATATTTTCCGAAAATCTTTAAATTATGAGCTTTAAAGTTATCAACTAGTTTGTTTTTGTTTTAAATTTGATTTTAGTTTTTATTGATTCACTAGAGCAACACGAATACAATTGGCAATGATACACGCAATCCTGAGACACGGTTAATTAACGTGAAGGACACTCTGAGATGATAACTTCACTTTCGTAGCTTATACATCATGAATACTTTTATGATGAATACTTTTTTTCTTTTCAGTTTCGAACTTTCAAGTTCGGATGAATATCACTTTTCACCCTTCATTCATTCGCATGACAATCTATTATGTGGATCTGAATTACGACCTTACAATTTGACTTTAAAGTCAGAATTCACGGAATTGCCATTATTTTTACTATATCGAAAGGATTTTGTTTTGTTAACTATGGGTTAGAGAGAATTGTATCGGGTCTCCAATTTGCTTTGATATTGTAAACCACGGTCGATACTTGAGCTTGCACTTCCTTCTCTACATCCACGTTAACCCAGCGTGAGGTCTTTGAGCCTTGGCAGATTTTGCATAAATCAACTCCTCTGCACGATGAATCTTTAATGCAATCAAGACTCCAAAACATGGCTCGATTGAAACGTTGCCAGTCACAATCCCGACGTCAGGACCATTTTGTTATGGTGACTAAAAATCCAATCATGATTTCTAGGCTAAGTTGCCCTGTAATAAAAGAATAAATTAATATTATAAGATAGTAAAGTCTCTTTCTATTATTATTCAATCACGCAAAGATTTTAAAAGCGCCAGCCTTGATTATTCTGGTATAAGGATTTATACACTAGAGTGCACAACTTAAGCCACAAAGGCATTTTTCAACATACAATCATGAAATTGTATAATTTTTTTGAGAATGGTACAATGAAAAGGCAGCTCAATAGAAAGGTGATGCATATGAAAATATCAGCTCTATGACATCAAAGATGATTTGACATAACGCCACGCAAAATAATGGAATGAGAACGCTCAGTGCAAAGGCAAAAAGAAGAATAAAGAACGCATTTTCAGATAATACCTTGCTAGTGAAATTGAAATCATACATTCATAATGGCTGCAAGAAGAAATCAATATGCATTTACATGCGGTAGAATAATCGACAAGCTAAAAGAGGGACGTTGCACAAGAGTTTGGAGTTGACAAAAGAGTTAAGATCTTGGAAAGCCTTCCAAGTAACAGATACAGCTGCAAGAAAGGTAATCGGTGGTCTGCCGAGGAAAAAATCGGTAATTGATGACCGATACATTGTTCTACAGGCAAAAAAAGAGACTGGAACCAGACATTGGGCAATAATGTTCAGCAGCTGCTTACAAGCACCGGTTTACTGTGGTCAAACGTCTGCACGAAGGGGGGGGGGGCATTCTGAAAGCTGCATACCATTACCAGCCTCTCATCATCAGTACCGTTTAGAGTGGTGTCCAGAACACACATACTAGATATCCTATCAATGGAGTAATGTTTTGCTTACGGATGAGAGTTGTTTCGGTCTGAGGAAGAATTCTCAGTGAAGGTTGATATGAAGGGAGGCAGAAACACGATTTAATTTCTCTAAATTCAGAGAAGGAAACCATTAGGGTGATCCTGGAGTACTTGTGTGGTGTTCCATTATGTTGAAGGGACGAATGAAACTCCATATTTGCGTCAGCGGCTCACTTACTGGAACTAGGTAAGGAAATGAAATTATCCTCCCAGGTGCCATAGGTCCAGAGTTTATTTTTGTGAATGACAATGCAATCCATACAGGACTCTGTTATCGGGGAGCTTCTAGGAAATGAGAATATCTGCAGAATGGATTGGCCAACATGTTCTTCTGATTTATATCCCATTGAACATGCATAAGATGTTTGGGGAGATGCCTGGAAACAAGATCGTATTTTCGGAGAACACCAGATACCTGAAACAGATGTTCCTTGAAGAGTGACATCTCTTATACCTAAGAACAGCTGGATAATTTGGTAAATAGTATGAATAGACTGTGTCTCGCTGCCATTACAATTGGAGAAGATTCTATTCCTTAACAAAGGGACTTTGGTTTGTTGTTCTCCCTCATGGCTAGACAATGTTTTTTTTTATAAACAACAGTCTGTCAATATTAGTCCTTTTTCTGCTTTGTTTTTTAATGTATGCGTAAAATTAATTTATTTTTTACTACTAGGCTTTTGTTAAACTTTAATTACCCACTGTGAATTTCATGTAATTTTTTTTTTATTTCTTTCGGAATTATGGCTCAATCTGAAAAGTTGCTTAAGTTTTGAACACTGGTGTAGTGTGGAATCTACACTCTTCTCTATCTTTAGCTCAATTATAATGTCCTTGGTCAAAAACTTGAAAAGTTGTTTACCAACTTAAAATAACACCGAGATCACTTAAAGGGACAAAGTACGATTCAATTGACACAAATCGGTCAAAAAATCAAAACAAGTTCTTTAACCTAAATTATTCTTCATACATTTTTTCGATAATCTTACAAAATTTGAAAGCTCTAAGTTACAAAAATCCAGAGTTATATATATATATGATAACTTTTACGTTCATTTTTACTCTCATTGCAATGGAAAATAAAAACTTTAAACTGAACTGTCTCAGAAAGAAAAAATAACTAGTTTATCTTCACTTATAAAATGCTTAGGCTTTTTTTTACGTTGCAAACTCTTTGATATTGTTCTAACTATTAATATTAATAAATGCAACAAATTTGGTATATAATTTTGAATCAAAGCAATACTTATTTTTTAAAAAACCGTCGAATTTAGAATTTCTACATTTTTTAAGGAATCTGTCGTAAGCATTGAAAAAAGGCATTTTGCACATGTTTTCACAAAACCCATACCAACTTTGGTTACACTTAGTTTAACGTACTTGTATATAAAATTTCATGTGTATACGTTAATTAATGTAGCAGAAGGACCACTTCAGGAATTTTTAAATTTTATTGAAGAAAAATAAATGGTTAGCTTTTTTGTGACATTTTAAGCTCAGAAACTGTTTTACATAACGCATTCGCATGGGAAGTAACCAAAATATTTAGGAAAACCCTTAAATCAAAGTTTTTTTATAATTATACCATATCCCCTTAAAAGAAAAAAATTACTAGAATTTATAATTTCATATATTTCATTAAAACACCTAAAAATACTTTTATTTGTTCAACTTAACTCCCTAATTTGAAAGATTAAATAAATTCATATGTTTATTGTGTCGCTTGCCATGAGAAACACATTTCCTCTTTAAACTAATACTTCTTGCAATATTTGGGAGGGGGGAGGATGAACACTCTCATTAACTTTTATACTACAGTTTTTAATAATAAATAGGGAGAAAAAAATAAACTTCATGAATTCTTTAGAAGTTTCTTTCGTTTGAAAAGTATTTTAGAACATTAAGAAATCTGAATGATTCCTATGATAAGGAATTGATTATTAAGTAACTAAAAAAGAGCTGACTAAATATTCCCAAGTTATTTGCGTTTGTATCATATATTTAACTTATTTTAATCTAAATTTATATTCAACTTCATTTTAAGTTATTTAATGGGCCCAATTAATAAAGATGCTTACATTAAAACTATTTGAAAAAAATTTTCCATTTGAAATTATAGATAAAATATGCCTTGGACAAAATTTAAGCGACGGGGAAGTTTTATATTGGATTCCATCATTTTTTTAAAAAAAATAAACATTTTGACTACAATTTTCGGTTGGATTGTCGAATCGGCCACTTATCCCGCCAAGTGTTTTCTTGTCAAATCGATAAATGCGCCAAATCTGGTAACCCTCCTGATATTTGTATCAGTGAGGGAGAAGTCGGATCGGCACAATTTCGCGCCAAATTGACGATTTTTCAAAATTTGGCGGACCAGTGATCGATTCGACACACACAAATTCACCCAATTTTCTTCAAAAATAAATTTATTTCCAAAAAAGAAAAAAATTGAAAGTGCCAACAAAAGAAAATTAAATAAAACGTCTTTTGATGCATTTTTGAAGAATGTAATTATATAAATGTTATATTAACATTTAAAAACGTATACAAAAATCCTAAATATAAATAAAATGTCTCTCGATATAAATTTTAAAAAGTTTATTTTAACAGATGTCTCTCACTACAATATCATGTTAAAAATATTATATATAAGAGAATGTTGTATTAACAAACAAACAAACATGATGTGGAAAAAAATACTCCCAAGGATTTTACAAAGAAAGGCATAGCTATGAACCAAAAACGAAAATTGGGATTGGTTTGATTATTATGTGAAAAAAATTCAAAAAAGGAATCAACTTCGATTTTTGCACCATTCATGCATAGTCTATCATGCATTATTATTTAAATCAAATAAGAATAAACATTATTTTGGAAAATATTTTTTTCACATCGTCTACGTCGCAGTGATATTATCATGAGACCAACTTTTTATAATACATTTTTTTTCACTTTTCTTTTTTTAAGGTATACAAATACGTTAAAATGGTAAATTTTTGCAAAAATATCACATTTTAAGTTTTTGATTTTTAAGAACAAAACATATATTTAGCTTTATACAACTGTTCTTATTTTGCTTATAGGTCGCTTTACAAGCCAAGATATTAAAAAATTAGTAAAGCGCGAAAACCGGAAGTGGACATTTAAGTAACCGGAAGTCAGCATTTAAATGCCCTTAAACTCGTCAAAGTGGATTTAAATACCATATTTTATAAAAATATAAAAACTTTAACAGTGTTTTGAATTAATAGAAAAAATAATTATGCATTTTGAGAGTATCTGAAAAGTAAATCTAGCATTTTTTTTTTTTAATATTCAACTTGATTTAATAAAAATGTTTAGTTGCAAAACAAAAGTTATCTGCTTTATTTGATAGAATATCAGTGAATTATTAGCTCGTATTATTTTTTTTAATAATTAAGGGAAATAACAAAAGTAATAGTTATTTCCATAAACGTCAGTACACAGCCAATAGATACCATAATAAAGTTTCAGTTTCCGAGAACGAAAATTTACTACCGATTTAAATATTCCAACTGTGTGTGTGAATCAAAAAGCTAATTAATTATTTAAAGCCTACATAGTTCCAGAAAACAATAAAAAAAACATTGTTTTTAACTTAGGATTTATAAGAAATGTGATTTCGTTATTTTCTTGTCCTGTGTGTTTTGAAAGAAAAGTTAGTGTTGTGCGAGACTCTATGTTTGGGTTAGTTATGGATATATCTTTAAAATTTAAGAGACTTCAGGGATTCTTAGATATATTGAAACATTTCCTTGTGACTACTGGTGTATTAACATTGAAAAGTTTTGCAAAACTTGATGAAATTGGAAAAAATGGAGTTTAAAACGACATTCGCTGTCAGTGGCAAAGGTTGCCAAAAAAAAAAATGTAAAAAAGTAAAAAATTATTAAAAATGAGCAAAAAGAAGGTATAAACTATAAAACTGGTGCATTTTAAGTAAGTAATTGTGTAAATATAAAAATATGTGATAAATAGTACTAAAAATGAATTTTTATCAAAATCAATTTGTTCGTATATTTTGAAAATTTCAAAAACAATAGCTCAAAATATTACTGAAAATATCTTTGAAACGTATATATATATATATATATAGTACCATTTTTTTCTCATAATACACACTAGGGATGGTAGTAAAATAATGATTATAACAAGAATGGTTTTTAAATTATTGTCTAGTATTTGTGTAACGGTATTGTAAAACATGGTAAATTTCCTCTATTGGCCGTTCAACTAGTTCTTACATTTGCATACAATCACTTAAAATTTTTATTTATATTTGTACAAAATATTTTATTGCAGGTCTTAGATACATATATAATGATTATTTTATACTAAATTTATACAAATTGGGTCAATAGATTTTCATGTAGAATATTTTGAATGTTCCTAAAATTTCTTCAAAATTCCTTACAAATTTACCAATTTTCTGAAGTTTAAATAATTTATTGCAAATATTACATAAGCTTAGCTTATTTACATAGAAGCTGAAGTTAAAAACGCTATAAGTTTTTTTCTATATATAAGTGATGTTTTTTTTTTTTTTTTTTTTTTTAAAAAAAGGGCTCCGAACATATTTGTATATCTTAAGCAAGTGAAAATATTTACATGCTAGTCCTCTAGAGTAATGTTAGACAAAATTTTTATAAAAAAGATCTTTAATGATCGGAAATGATGATTATAAATAGCTCTTAAACCATTTTTTTATATTTCTCTTGGTTTCAACGATACTTTCATTTGATTTAAAGACTTCAAAAAAGCTATTAAGAGGATTTTAGTAAACGTAACAACAAACTGAAAAATATTTTTGATATATTCTAAATAAAAACAATTTAATCATTTATTTATTTAAAGTTTTGAGGAAAATAGTTATTCCTAAGTCTTCCATAAACGTCGAAACCACATGGTGGATCCTAATAAGATTGGAATCAAACGCAATAAATAGTTTTGAATCATAACATTATGTTCATAAATTTATAGGTGTACATCATTTTATATTATGTTAATAAAATAAGAACAAAATTTTTATTATTAATACTATATTTACACTAATTATTCATCACAACAATTTTCAAAATAAACTACAAAATTTTCTATGCCACATTAATTGTAAAAGTTACACCTAAATAGAGAGGAAAATAGAATTTATGTTACACTAATAGTTTATCTGACAAAGTTTAAAAATTATGAGGTTCGTCTCCAAAAAACCTCGAGTAGCAGAATAGTGTGACGTTAATATTCACTCATCACTCTGACAAAGCTTAAAAATTTCTTAGCGTGATTCCAACAATATAAAACACAAATAAAAACTTAACATAGTTATTTTTGTTTCCTTTGGAAAATGAATTTATTTAAAAAAAATGTTTCTCGAAAGGAATAAATTCTTAACATTCAGATAAACATATTATTTGGTAACCTTTAATGCCACAATTATTATTGGAATTTATTAAGTTTTTCATGGTACTTATTTATTTTTCGTATTTTAAAAAAGTTTATTGAAAGAAAAGAGAAAATCACGTGCTACTTGATAATGCAACAAGTATATATTGTAACGTTATATATTTTAAAATATTCTTTGAGAACCATTTTGAGCAATATTAATTTTTATAATAAATTAAATCTCAACATTTTTGCTTAATTCATTTTTCGTTTTAATAAAATAGCCAAGCTATTTCTTCATATTTAAATGTACAATTATATTAGAGAGCAATAAAAAGTATTCAAACTTAAATACTTATTAAATTCTTTTTCTTTCTCAATAATAAAACAAAATAAATCACAATAATTTCGCTAGACATATCATTTGAGAAAAAATATCAAATGCATGAACTCTGAATACTTTTAATAAATACTTACATTTTTTATTGGAGAAAATTGTAGGTTCATATATCCTTAAAAAGTAAAGTCTTATAAACTGGACTGACTTATTCTTCTTATCCTAGACATCTCTATTTGAATGATTTTAGAGCTACAAGCTTTGATATATTTTCGAAACATATCTCTTAGCGATTTCGGAACTCCTTTGGATTCTCCCAATTGAGTAAGAACAAATGACGAAAAATAATTATCCCTTTTTTAAACTTACGGTTACAGCTACCCTTTTATCTTTTACATGATGCAACTTTCAAAATTCTCAATAAACTATACGGCAATCAGTTGAAGACCTTCTGTGTACTTCAGAGATCTGTAATACAAAGATTACCTAAGAAATTACTTATGGTTAGCAAATACCCTCGATGGAATAGCCATAAAATCTAAAAAATGTGTGCAATTAAACAGAAGATACCATTCCAAACAGAGAAAAAGAGATAATTACACAGAAAAGGAAAGAAAACCGTTATATCTTTAACGGGACACGATTTGTGAAGTCACGTTTTATACCACGATTTCTGAAGCCCATGTTTTGTTACACGCGATCGGGTAACGGGTCTGTGCTTTTTCCTTCAGTCATTGAATCGATTGAGATAGTGTGAAATATTTCTAATACTTATGAAATCCACATTTAAAGTGCAGAATATTACATGCTCTGTCTATAAAGGATTTGAAGAATTATCTTCACTTGACATTGACTACATTGGTCAGCAATAAATATTTATAGGTCAAGCACATGATAAGGTAACTGAAGTATCAACTCATGGTCAAGATCAATTTTGTGAGAGAGCTAAATACATTCAGCCTTCCAGTTATTAAAGGGGGCTCATCAGGGTGTACTTAATATCCTTGCCATTTACTTTATAAGTGGCAATTTTGGTCATTAAAGAATGATTAAGTGTCTTAAGTTTGTCGCCTTGAGGCTTCCACTATATTTCACTGCCATTGAAGCTTTTTCTCCATAAAAACCAGTTTTCTATTTTATGTGACAGTAAAATAGATAGATCAGTATTTGATAAAAATTTGTCTTATGCGGGTATCCCATTCTTGATGTATTCCTTCTAATTTCTCTTTAAAATTTTTATCATCGTGATATTCGAAAGAAATCAGCTCGTAGCTAAAAATAGCTTTATGTTATTTTAATTCCCTTCCTTATACAAAATAATGCTGCTTATATTCGTTCCTCTAACCTTATTTTCTTCTTTTACATTCGTAATTTTAGTATTTCTAACTCCTCATTTGCCGATTTGGCTTCGCCGTGTAGGGGAGCGATGCACGTTAAATCTGTCAATAGCTCAAACGTCCTCCCGTTGGTGTGGTGTGGTAGTTAGGAGAGGAGGTGCCAGCTCAGGTGTCGTCCACGTTCACTTGACCATGGTTCAAAATTACGTGGACCGTCGCCAAAAGCCCTCGTGTTGCTAAACAGTGCGATGTTAATATTCACTCACTCACACCGATTTTGCTTTCACACCTCTTTTTGAACTTGTTACTCATCTACAAAACTTTTTTTTTATAAAATATTTATAAAAACTTAATTACTAAAATTCAAAATAATATTTTATCGTTTTTAAATTTCTATACAGCTGATACTAACCTTTGTACTTAGGAAAAACAACTTTTAAAAGTTTTCTCTTTAAGGTATCAGATTACTCGCTACAACTTTTTTTTTTTTTTTTTAAAATGAAGATATGGGGATTTTTTTTGCGGTGTTTGGATTTGCTTAGTACATTTTAAGAAAAATATGCTAAAATTAAAAAGATAAAAATTAATTATTATTACTAAAATAGGAAAAAATTGTTAAACATTTAGAAAAAATTACATAAACGAGGCCCATATTCTGCACCAAAAGTTTATGAACAAATTTTCAATTTTTCGATTCTGATGTGTTACTATCTTATTCATTTTTGAAATGACCTTCAGGATAAGAGATATTTTTAATTTCTACAAAAACTATAGCACACTTTATCTTAGTTATTATATGAAATTGCTTAATATATAACAGTGATGATATTAACATAAAGGACTGCAAATTTTGTAATAAAACAGTGATTGATAAGTCTGCAGATTAAAATACTTTTACTATTATACAGAACATACACAAAAAATTTCAGCTAATTATTTTTAAAACTTTTTAGCAATCGCTGTCTCCGTTTGAGCATTTAAAAAAAAAACACACATTTCGAGTAAAACGCGTTTTAAAGTATGACATCTTGCTTAAAGTAATGATATTTGCTTTTACTAATACAGTTGTAGTCGGTATTTTTATAAAGCTAATAAGATGGATAAATTAAAGTCATAAAAAAATTTGTCAATTTTTGGTAAAATTCACAATTTTAGGGTTTTTGGACACCTTAAATTTTCAGACACATAGCCAGATGAAAAAGAGGTCGTAGTTACAAACTTTGAAACTAGCAGTTTTCAAATTGAGAATCAGTTTCAAGTCCTGATTCTAATGAATACAAATCTAACGGAATATGGCAGTTGGTGTACGTTGTATAAAATTCAGCTTAAAAGCATATACGTTGTATGAAAATTACATTAGTGCATAATTAATCTTCGTCATCTTAGTGCGTTTCAAATTATGAAGATCATGGTCAATCGCTCTAGTGACACATTAATGTTACTTTAACTCAACTACAACCAGCTAAATATATGAGGAAGCGTCACAAAATCTTAATTGTTACTAAAATAACTAAAATAATTTTTATTTGTTACTCTTAAAATTCCTCTACATTGCCACCATTCCCCTAGAGAAGCAGATTTCCTCGAATATCCTGGATTCTTCACTTTTTCAATGATGCTATTTGTGTTGCCAAATATGCCCCACTACAAATTTTTGAGTTTTGGGAATAAGAAAAAGAAGCTTGGGGTGTTATCAGGAGAATAGGGGTTGATGTGACAAAATTTCAAATCCTCGTCACTTTAATTTTTCAGTTGCATTTCGAAATGACTAAGCAGATTCAATGTATTCTAGATGACAGCCTATGGAAATTAAATCATGCTATTTATTGATTAGAGAATCACGTAATTTGTTCAGAAGTGTTCAGAAAGTCACTAGTGATGGTTTTATCCACCTCCAGATAATATATTAAGATGACTCTACGACAGTTCTAAAAATCAGACAGTATATTCTTTCCTGCAGAGTGGCGTAAACCACTCTGTGGCGTAAACCATTTGAGCACAAACCAAAAGAACAGAACTTTAATTTTAAAATTCACCGTAATTACATATGAATAACGCCGAAGATTACATATGAATGGACTGTATGTCCGGGTACCTCAAGTTTGTGTTCTTCTATCCGTCCAATCAAGAGGAGCACGATTAAAGTGGTGCCGGGAATATGGCAATTGGACTGTGTCTGACTGGGGTAATGTCATGTTTACTGATGAGTCAAGATTTGCTCTGGAGCCAGATGACAAGCGTATAAGGATATGGCGTAAACAAGGAACACGCAATTAGCCCCAAAACATCACCGAACATCACGCATTCCGAGGCGGAAGCATTATGGTGTGGGCAGGGATTTCATTAGGATACCGCACCGACCTGCACATCTTTAAACGGATTTCTGTGACGGCTGTCCGGTATCGAGATGAAGTCCTAGAACCCATTGTGAGATTGTACGCTGCAGCAGTTGGCCCTACTTTTGTTTTAATGGACGATAACGCACGTCCCCATAGAGCTGACATCGTCGATGACTACCTGGAGAGTGAAGGGATTGCGCGTATGGCATGGCCATCATATTCGCTCGATCTTAATCTGATTGAAAATCTTTGGGATGCTCTCGGCCGTGCTGTATCTTCACGTTTCCCACCTCCAGTCACTCTTATTGAGCTGGAAACTGCTCTACAAGAAGAATGGCGATTGCTTAATTCTGCGGTGGTTGACCACCTAATTGAAAGCATAGTCAGAAGGTGTAAACTTTGCATACAGATGAGGGGGGATCACATACCCTATTAATGTCCTTTCTTTCATTTTATGCTGTTTATTTTCACTTTATACATATTCTGTTTAAGTCTCCAGTGTGACATATTAATATATGTATATATAATTATTGATTTGTTTTATGTATAAATATATATGCTACTTTACTGCCAAATTTTGTGTCAATCAAAGCAGTATTTGTTGATTTTTTTGCATTCTACATCTTCGTGCTTAACTTTTGGAAGTGAGTGTATATGAATCACTTGTAAACTCTTAGACTTAAGAAACATTTGAAAAAAAATTTTAATTGACAAAGCTTTTATAGAGTTCCTTTTTACAGTATTTAATCAAAAAAGGGGTAAAAATTAGGGTTTGCAGCCCCGGAATCCCAAAATCCCGGTGGTATTTTCCAATCCCGGGATTTAATTTTTGTCTGAAATACAATTTGAACTTTTTTTCAAAGTATTGTGAATCTGGCATTACATTTAATATATCTTAATTACTTTTTTTTGTACTGTATATGTTTAATGTCAGTTTTCTTACGTGTTGAACCTTGAAGGGTTCGAGGCGGGTGTCTATATTAAACCATGAAATTTGATATGTTTTCTCTTATTTGCTTCTGTAACTTTCTCCCTATCGACATTTTCCCACCCTCAGGGTGTCCGGTGTCAGCTAACTTGGACAGAGGCAATTAGATTTTTTGGAAAATATCTAATAGGGTTTTCAGCCCCGGGATCCCGGTGTTTTTTCCAATCCCGAGATTAAAATAACTAATCCCAGGATTTAATTTTTATCTGAATTATATTTAAAAAATTTATTCTCATAAAATTTTCTAAGAATTTAATTTTTAAAAAATTATAATTTGTTTATGAAATATGCACATAGAATTTTTGTGTGCAATTATAAGTGCTACAGGTAAAAAAAAGTATATGCACAGCTCTCATTTCTCGTATGGGAGAACGTCGCACAGATCAAAGTGGTTCACTACAATGCTTACACAATAATATAAGCAACATCTCAAAAATAGATTTTATCACAGTTCTTTCTTCAATTAAATGCCATTAATTAATAGAGGACGTTCTTGGAAGAGTTGAGACACTTCAAACCCCATTGCATTACCAACAGCTCATGCAACTGGATCTTCAATTTCAAATGAGGTAACACTTGAAATTGATTCACATTCTGATTCAATAACTGGATCAATTTGTGTTTAGAAAAACCATTAAGTGGAGCAGAAGAACTAAATAAAGTTATCAAAGAGGTATATGCATCAATGCAGTCTATAATATTTGAGACACTGTCATCCAGAATTCCAAAAGAAATATCTCTTTTTCGAAAATGGAGGGAGACGTGGTGATTACCTGAAAAGAACATATTCCTATTAATCACGATAATAACTATTAGTAAGGAATCCGAACGTGCATTTTCTTCGGCAGGACAATTTGTAACAAAAAATAAGAAGCCGTTTCGGCGAAGAAACGCTGGAGGAGCCGTGTTTTTATAAGCTTATTTACAAAAACACAAGAAATGAAGAAGTGGTTTTTTTTAAAAATTTCTTTTGGTATTATTTTTATTTGTTTTTTGTGATGAATTAATTTTTTATTTGTTTCATTAAAATAATATTAAATCAATTTTTAATGATATTTTCAGTTTTATTATACAATTTCATCTATGCTAATATGTAAGCATTTTTAATAAATAGTTCAGTCCTAATCCCGAGACCAAATCCCGGGGTTGAAAATATGACACCTGATTGCAAACCCTAGTGGAAATAATACTGCATGGCATCTACGGATTGCTAACAGACGTCAAACCTTTCTCAAACATCTTGCAATAAATAATTTGCGGATGAGAATTTTTTTTTGAAGTATGGAAATGGTTCACCACTAATTTTGCGTTTTCATCAAATAAAGGGGATGACTTCGTCATCAAAACTACGAATTGAAAGCATTAAGGCTCATAATTATGAGTTAAATTCGTTATGTTAAGCGGAGCCTTTGAGTTGGGCAGGAATAAGCAGCCAGAAATGTTTAAACAAACAAAATCTAGCTAAAGAAATACACAACGATGGGATTGTGGTCATTTAAAGATGCCGTTCCGATTGAATTCTTGGCAATTTGACTGTTCTTTGTTCTAGAATTGTGAAACTTCTGAGGAGCTATTCTGTCTAAATTTGTAACATTTTCATCAAATTCACTCCTGCAGATACCAGATTTAATTAGTGACGCCTGCCTAAGAATTTCAAGTGGAAAGGATACCTAACAACCAAGAAATGAATGACTTAAATAATTCTTTTAACTGCCTAAACACACTTTTTCTATTTTATTTTTTTTATATATTGTCCTATTCCTGCATATTTTTTTTATAAAAATGTTTATTTTGGGCTGTTCAATCCCTTTTGACTCTTTAGCTAAATATTTATAAATATACCAGGTAGTTACTGAGACTAAATTATAGATAAAGAAACCATTTCTCTCTCTCCAAGGCTAAATAATAAAATATATAAAATTCTCATACCTTATGTTACAATATTAACCCTTATACTCCACAACCGCTTATTTGTTTCAAATAAGATGACAGCATTTTGTAAAAGTGATTGCATCTTGAACTTTGAAATATATTTAATACTATAAATTTATTTTTTAAGTAATATACTCGCACTTTCTCTCCATGTTTAATAGCAGCATAAAAATAACTAGCTATTTGAAGTTGTTTATTAAATGCTAAGTAATGAGTTTTCACACAATATACTCATGAAAATATAAGATAAAAAAGGGACTTTGATAAGTTAGAAAGAAACTTCACAATTATATTTTTATTCTTTATTATTGATAACGATTACATTATTATTGCACTAAGATTACTTGAAAGTAATGCAGATATAAATGTAAAGATAAACGTTATTGAATCTATTTAGTCCATGGCATAAAATAAGACGTATGGGTTGGTAAAATAGTGAAATAAAAATTTATGCAACCAGACTGTATGTCCTTGTAAAATTTTATAAAGCAAATAAATTGTATTACCTAACGTCTTTCTATAAAAATTGAAAAAAAGCTTTGAGTTGTTACAAACCGGTACAAGAGATTTTTAAATTCAGACAGTAATTAAAAATATCCTTGCACTGATTCTAAGTACAATTCCAATTGATTTATTTTTTATTTTGCCAGCTTTAATGCTTTGAATTCATAATTAATACATTTTTATTTTAATTTTAATAACTTTCTTTTCTCAGAGCAATCTCTTCCGGGTGTGATGCTTTCCATGTAAACTAGTTACGAATTAAAAAGTAATGATGTAAGGTATTTAGTTTAGAAAGAACTCCCATACTAATATTTCACAGTTTAAAAAATAATAACAAACCTCTCTTGTATTTATTAATAAACCAAAATCAATGCATGCTCTGACAAAAAAATCTTCAAAATATTACTGTCAAAATCAGTTTTAATTTGTCTGGATCAAACGAAAAACTTTACGAACGCCATCATTATTTCATTGTTAATCAATGGTAAAAATTACGAAACTTACAAAAATCGGCATAAGCTATAAAAATCAGAATACATGTGATCTTTTTATAAATAAATGCTAAAAATGAAGAGTTTTTTTCCAATAGCAGTGAAGAAGTTGGAATGAAAAACGGGGCCACTGAACGGGAAGACTGAGAGCTTTCCGCTATCAAAAATCCGTTAGATCTGCTGTAAAAGTATTAGACTATCATTATACGTTCCATCTTCTTTGATGGCCGGATCTCTGTTAATCAGTCATAAAGCACTGATAGTCATTGGTATGTGGCTGAACCTTAGTGTAGTAGGTTTCTTTTGTGTCACTCCGGAGTTATTTTTCTTCAAGTTAAATCTCTGTTACACAAAGCATGCTTTGTTAAGAAATGTCATAAAACTTGCCGAACACTTCTTTCGACAATCAGTTCAATTGATTTCTTCACATACAACACATTTAGAACTTGACTGAAAGATGTCTGCAATCATGCGAGAATGTTTCCGACTTAAGGCCTTATCACACTTACACGTATTTGGAACACTTTTCCTTGAAAACAAACAATTCCGAACTATTTCTACCTAGTTGTCATAGCAACGGTTTCGAACAACTTTTTCCCAGCAAGTTAAAAAAACTGTTCCGAATAAAAATTGCTTGAAATTCCAGCCAATTATGTTCTTCGGCACCCTACGTCATTAATAAGATGGCGGTAAAGATAGCAGCCTCGGCTTCGTCAAAGGCATGCATCAGATATAGCGTATAATATTTTAATGGTGTATAATATTTTAACAGCGTGTAATATTTTAAACAGAATGGTGCACTATTTCTTTTTACGCAAGTCAACAAAAGCGCGAGCGAAATGAAAGAAATAATATGGGATGTTCGTTTTCCGAAGCAGAAAAATCGGCCAGTAATTTTTCAATGTGGAGATAGAGCGCAGCTGACTTCAGATCATGTCGTTTTGTTTACTCAACCCTTAACCCTAAGCTGCGTGAAAAATTCGGTGAAACGGTTGTTCCAAATATGCGTGTTATAGGGCCTTTAGCCGGATTGTTGGAAAATTTGGCAAAAATTCGTATGAAAGACATCGGCCTTAAATTTTATCAGTCTATGCCTCACCGAATGGCAACTTCCATCCACACCAGAAGTGGATCCTCAATTACCCATTCTCATTTTGTAACAATAGGATCTGGAAAAATCGAGTATTTGAACTTTTTTATGGTAAAAAATATAGTATGGTTTTTGTTAATATGAAATGGGCACTCTTCAATACTTTTTAACATTTATGGAGATGGAAGAACATATAGTAAATAATTACAAGGAAGAAAAGAGTTACATTGAGCGGATTCTTTATTGTTAAGTTGTTTTAAAAAAATCTACTGTTGACATTACAGAAGACGAAAAAAAAAAGCTTTTATCTGACTGATTCCACTATACGGGAAGAGAGCATGGTTATGAAATTTTACTATGTAGAGTGTACTATTGTCAATTTAATACACGCTTATCAATAATTATTACCTTTGGCCATTTATATATTAGAAAAATAATTATTTTGAGTCTAAAATCATCTAACCAAATTTAAATATCTTTCTACTTATTATTTTTCGAAAATTCAACCCCTTTGTAGCAATATTATACTTTTAAATTATTAGTTTTTAATTATTTTTCTCATAATCTCCATACCATATAGCATCTTTACGGCGTAGGTGAGTTCCGATTGACAACATTTTTTTCCTCCATTAACCAGGATCTACCCTAATTTACATCTTATCTACCCATTTTTATTTTAATTGAATGATAATTTTACCGTACATAGATTTTATTATACTGTATAGTGCATATTTATTGCAATACCGAAAAAATCTATATCGATAAAAATATACGTACAGTTACTAATATAAATTGTTAATCATTAACTATTCGCAATATTGGAGTTTTATTTGTAAACATCAATTAAATTTTTGTTTGTTTCACTTATAAATTCAGATTTTTATATAAATAACAAGAACAGAAGGTTCTAAAAAGATAACGGAATAAAATATATGATTCGGAGAGCCTCGATTTTAAATTTACGATGTTCACTTACAGTGCAAAACATTCAACTAGGAAATAGTTTTAAAAAATGAAATTTTTATGAATTAGATATAGTTATTTAATCAAATAACTCGAAATCAAACGATATTGAAAAACTATTTTTTCAAATTATATTTATTCTTAATTGTTAATTTTTAAAAATATCACTTTTGTTAGCAAAAACTGTTGTAAAAATGATATCACATATTCCAAAAAAAAAAAAAATGCATGAACTTTTGCTTAAAATCCGAGCAATCCCTCCTATATTTGATACACTTGATGTAAAATCATCGCTTGGTAAATACTTAATTTACATTATCCTAGCTCTCAAAATGCAATAGTCATTTGATTTTTAAAAATATTTAAGCATATAAAAATAAATTAAGAAGTTGAAATGATACCAAAAATAAGAAGACTTCTCGGCAAATGAAAACGCAATTTCGGCCTGTGAACCGATCAAGCAGGGTTAAAGTAGTTTCATGGTACTCCCTTTTACGGCCTGTATATCAATATTTGACTATTATATTCATATATTGATGACAGATATTCTCAATCTTTTACTTTCTAGCAATAGAAATGCAAAACAGCAGTTGATAAAACAAAATGGTCTGATTTTAAGCAGATGAGAAAACTTGTCGAAAAACTTAACTCAATGAATCTACTCTTTACGTCACTTTAATTTCCTTATCAACCTTGATCAGATATGACGATCTTGTATTGATATTCCGCTCATAACGTCCATCTAATACTGATGCAATGAAGTCGTGTAGAATACAACCATGTTCTCAACAATGTCAAGCTCGCTGACATGTCAGCTACTACGAAGGACATTATCCTTTGCTGAGGTCGGAAAGATGTCAAAAATCTTAGGCAATCGTATATCTTTGCCTTCAAGAACCGAGCTTGTCCACAAGGTTTTCACTTTGACACACATTTTGTTTGCTTTGCCCTCTGTTTCAAATAGAGGCGGGTACATCATAATAAATCAATTTCGAAACATCTCTTAAGTCATCGTAATTTAAACAAAGTTAGCAGCATTTTAATGATATTGGTATCGGAAGTGTTATAGTCTCACTAACAGTAACAATTTCTGGTAGCATTGGATGACGAAATAAAATACGCTGCTGGTTATTTGTGAAAAAGAAAAGAAACAAACCTCGTGGTTTGAAGTACACGTGACCGAAACGGTACGCGTGACAACTTAAAATTAAACACGGCTTATATGAATCAGAAGAATGCAGTTTTCTTTTTAACGAAAAATACTGCAATAATTTAAGTTACATAAATTAGCGAGTTTTTTTTAACAAAAAAGTGTGTATTCTCTTTTTAACAATGTATCTTTGCGGAAATCTCATGATGTTTTATGCCCGAGATTTGGTCACACACAAAAAAAAGATTATGATCAGATTTATACAGATCTTTTTATTAATGTAAAATGTTTGAAATAATTCTTTTTAAAGAAAATTATCATAACAGCTTTGAGAAATTATTTAATTCTAATATATTTATGTATATATAAGGTTAGTAATTTTCTAAAAGTAAGATTAGTTGTGTAATGTAAATAAATGTAATGAAATATATTAAATAAGTGTTAAATATATAAAATTATATAATGTAAGATAAAAATATTCTCTCTCTCTCTCTGTGTAATAATAATAATATAAACATAATGAATGATCCTACAAAACAAAGGGGAAAATTATGAAATCGAAAAACAAGATCAATAAGACCAAATAATTTTTAAATAAAAATGTTTTTACTGTACCGCATTTTTTTAAAAATTTTCATGCATCCATTTCTGAGCTATGGTCCAAATTTTGAGTATCTAGCTCCTCGGGAAGTTAGTTTAAAATCATTTACAAAATTCCACCCGGACAGACATACAAGAAAGCGAGTTAATAAAAACATGGTATTATAAGTAAATGTATTTAAAAAGTCAACTGACTAAAATGTATATATATATATATATATAGTATTTCTGTGGCTAAGACTATTCTATCATGACTATAGTTATCTTAGGTTTATAACTATTTTTTGTATATTTTTGTAATATATATATATAAACATTTAATAAATAAAAAAATTTAATTTTTTTAAACATGGGCATAGATCTTTTTATAAAACACATCAATAATCATTTGATTTTATTCATCAAAAAATTGCTACAATAATAATAAATTTTAATATTATTATTACGTTTAATTTGCATTTATTTGTTAATGTTTTAATCTAATTTATAATTTATTTATGTGTTGTAAATTAATTAAATGTAATTGTGTTAAACATACATAATATTACGTTTGTTTTCATTCAGTTTTTCATATAGAATATTTGAATTCAATGAATCCAAATAATGATAACTTTAATTCTTTCAATTCTATTTAAAATTTATAAATATCTTTTGTAACATTACCTGCATATTATTTTTTAAAATCAACCTTTTTAATGAGCCTTTCACACACCCATTGGCTTAATTGTCACTAATTCGTTCAATTATTCATTACTTCTCTTATTTGATACCTTACTACGAATAATTATATATATTTTGTCATAGAGATGCATGAATACGTATTGAAATCATTTTTGATTCCTCCGGTGATAAAATTACCATCGAATAGTTTATATAATTCTATAATTTTTTTTTACAATTTTTTGGATTTCTACAAGCATATTGATATAAGAAAATAATAAAAAAAATTGATTTTCTAGTCACGACTAAAAAGTATTTTTATAAACTACCTTAAACTGGGTTTAAAATTTTCTCACTACTATTGCATCAAAATTAATGACTGCAGAAGAAAGTAAATTAGTTAGAAATGCTATGTTTGTCCACATTAAAGCTTGCCAAAATTGAGCTTGTTTGCTTGGGAATAATTTACTGATAATACATATCTCGCTTTTGTTTGAGAATTGATAAATTTTGAGGGATAAATAAAATTCGCCGTTTTTTGTCCTGTTATGGCAAGCACAGATTCATCACTTTTATTTAATATTGTTAAATTTTAATAATATTAATTTCGTTTTGAATCATTGAAATAAAAACTAATGTTTTGTTAATTTTTTGATTATTTCTTATCTTTATAGTTAAATTTTTTATTTAGTTCCGAATCTTATTGTAAAATTCTTTGTTGTTTCTTCCTAAGACTAGAATATTTGTTTCAATGTGCAGTATTTAAATAAAAATGTCTTATTCGTTTTCCTGCTTTTGCTTTTTTCAATTCCTACTATTATACAGCTCACTCTCGTGTATACATATATATCTTGTTCAAATTTTCAATTGTTAATGAAATAATTTCTATTCATCCAGTCAAGTTCAAACAAATTTTTTAAAACTTGTAGTGGATGACACTTGATGTTTATTTAGTTTTTTAAAATATTAATGCATTAAGTACCAGTTAATTAAATAAATTAATTACCACCTTACATTCGTCTCCATTGTTGTAACGATGTAACAAAACAATGACAAAAGTTGGCGCCGAAAATCGGTTTTTCAGCCAAACTAGCCCAATCGGGTGTGCATTGTTACAACAATGCAGACAAATCATGCTCTTTTTACATTTCCTACTATTTGTTCATTCTCTCCCTATATATGTGTATATATATATATATATATATCTTGTTCAAATTTGCAATCATGAATAAAATACTTTGCATCCATTCAAAGTAGGAATTTTTTTTATATTACTTGTTAAAATTCAACCTTATTATTTAGAAATTTTTTGTTTCGTAATATATATATTAAATTAGTACTCTTCTAACCGCCGTAAAAAACTTGTACCATTAAACACATTTTCTTAAGATTACAGATGAGTTTTTTGAAACAATTATCATACTTTGTATCATGCCGAAGTCACTAAAACAAAATGTAACCTTACTTCAGAAACATATGAAGAATTATACATAAGAAGTTATAAAAAATAGAACCCCCCCCCCCCCTTTTTTTTGTGCTTTTATTACAATGTTGTTCTAGATATGGGAATAATTTTCCCTTGAAAAGGAAAAAAAGTTCTTTTTCTAAAAGCCATTTTAAATTAAATAAAAAATATCGTTGCCTTAGATAGAGGACTACAGTTTTCTACAGTATGACGTCACGAAAGACAACAGATGTTCGAACACATGCAACTGTTTCCATTCTATTAATACTTGACCGACTTGCATAGAAATTAGGTCAATGAGTTAAATTTATTAATTAAAAATACGCTCTGTGATTTGATATTTGTTTTCAGTTTTTATTTATAAATGCTATTTTTCCATTGGTTGTCAATATCACGTACAATTTCATGAATAAGTTTAAAGAAATGGATCTTTAAACATGAGTAATTAAAAGAACTTTCAACTTGTAACAAAATAAAGAATCATTTAAAACATTTTTTTTTCAAGTTATCACGTATTTTTCATTTTGATGTAAACATATCCATTCTTATCGCTCGCCAAAAAGGAAAAAAGGACTATGTTTATTTCACAAACATGTGAAATTTGCAATTTATTAAATATTATTCAAATTATTTAAATTTTGAATTTTCATGTCATCTCAATAAGAAACAATGTTATAAATAATGTTTGTTCCAAATATCTTCTGAATCTTATATTTCAAGTAAATATCCATGCCATAGAACAGAAGTCAAGCAATATCGAATAAATTCAAAGGATATTTAAATACTTTTACTAAGAAGACAAAAGAAGTCTCATTCCTTTTTGTGATAAAAAAAAGCTTCCTTCTTATGTTATTCTAAAATTCTTTAATAATGTATTCTTGTATGATTTCAATCTACTTCTCGGATACCTCCTCGGAATATCTTTTTAACATATTTTCGATAAAAATCTCTATATTAAAGAAGGAATACTTCAAAATATAGATTCTGAAAGAATTCGTTTTAAATTCTATAAGGAACTGCTTGAAGATGTTAAATTCGTATGTGTGTGCCATTTTTCCCATTTTGAAGTAGAGCAAAGTTTCTGTAAGTTGATCACCAGCGGTATTTGAGCAAAATGGGTCAATTTACAGAAGGAATCAATATAAACAATTAGGGTACTAATCTAAATCATTTAACTCTTTCATTTTCTTGTTTACCATTAAATAATGCATAAAATCATGTATAATCAAACCAACAAGATATCATGTATAACATTTTATAAAACGAATATATTCACATTTTGTTGTGGTTAATTATTTGTTTTCTGAAAAAAGTTTTAAAAATCCTCATAAAAACATTTTATTTACAAAAAAAAAATCAATTCTATCTCTTATAATACAACTTAACCATAATTAAAAAATTTCTCGTTGAAAACTGTTTGATGCACAAAATGACATTATAATCAAGTTTAAATTTGCGATATAACTGAAACAACTTAACTGAGATTCGATATTCTTCTAACGTTTTACAATTATGTGATGTTAAAAATCTTGTGAACAAAAATTGATTGGGTTGAATTAAAATAATTCTTGATCCATTGAAGGGCTATTGGAGATGGATCTTGTGTAAATAAAAATCCCAATTAAATCTCCAATACGAAACCTCAGTTGGTATCTTTTTCCCCCAAGACATTCATACTAGACCTTGGGGAAGACTTGGGATTTAGTTGAACTTTACATTCAGCAAATCTCCTTAAATTCGCATCGTGATTTTAATAGAATCAGAACTTAAACCTTCCCCTCTATTTGAATGTCACCGATTATGGAGGTATGACCACTAATTTATCAACAACCTGCAATAAAAAATAAGGTTATATTGTGAATAAGTAACGTTTTTACACCTTATTGCTTCTGGTGTAAATCAAATTCAATGAGCCAAGTGTAAAGGTTAAACTGATGGTAAGTTAATTGTTAATATATATATTCATTCAATATATATATATATATATATATATATATATATACTCTACTGACGACGCTATCTTCAACTAATTACCTATCTATCCAATAACAAATAATAAGCTTTACTTACAACTTCTAACTACTCTCCCGAATTTATTTTTTGCACCTTATGCATCACTAAACTCTCACACACCTCATAAACATTTCACAAACTACCTCAAACTTTCTCTAACGCTCCTCTCTCTCTCGTCATACATACAACTTTCCGCACTCCCGGGGAAATACATGCACAACCCCGTAGTTAAAACAGCGCCATCTATATCCTTAACAGCCGCCCATCCAGTATAGTGGTTAGTAACGCTGACAGCGGTGCCGTAGGTCCTGGGTTGGAATCCCGGAGAAGGCATGGATATTTGTAAATGTATAGTGCCTTCACGCTATGGGATACTCTAAATAGACGTCGAGCCGCAAGTCCTCTCTTGAGTTTGGTGGAAGGGGAAGAGAGGTGGTAGGGGGGCCTTGACCACCCCCAGGCTGTTCTTCCTCAAAATTGGGGTGGAACCGAGTAAACTCGTGCTGTCACCTGCATGGTGATAAATGCTAAGGCTAACGACAGGATTAAAAATAAGCCCTCAGCCGCGATGAATTTCGTGGACCTTGATATAATGTTACTGTCCATCACAAATGGCATACGCAACAACAACGTATCCTTAACATATACCCATGTATGTAACATATTCATATACTTCTTACATTCTGTTATAAACATGCATTTTATATTTTGTAAAAATAATAATTAATCTAGAAAAGGATTTAATTATATAATATAAAGTAATATAGTCTCAATACCATAGTTCTGAATCTCCTGACTATGAATGATAAAAGTTTTTATTGCAAACACTTAACTGTACTTATGGCAGTGATCTGTTAGAAAAGTGGTCAAAAACTTCGAAGTTTGTACTTTTCATCTTACATTAAGGTTCTTAGATAGAAGTAGTTTTGTTGAGTTTGTTGAATCTCTACTTCAAGAAAATGTTCCTTAGGGTTATGAACATATTTAGTTATTCAATAAAAATATTTTATGTGCTGTACAAGTAGTATTCTTATTAACATTTAAACTTTAAATTTCAACCATTGGTTAACTTTTTATGCATCTTTTATTTATTTTATGTCAGGTAGAAAATTCAGAAAAACAGTTTTGATACGAAATAATTTATTTTTGATAGATACAAAATTAATTATATTTTCAAAATTTGCATTTGTATATACAGTGGACCCCAAAAGTGTTCGTACACTTGCAATTTCCTATAAAATGTAATGTTTTCGACTAATAAAAATTAATGTATTGTAATTGTAATTTTTTTATGATATCAGCAACTTGTTCTTAATAGAATGACATAATTATTTTTTTAAAAATGATATAACTATTATTTTTAAAAATTAATAATCAAAAAGCTATTGAAAAATTACGCCACAAGTCTTCGTACACCTAACAAAAATCTCAACTTAGCTTTCAATATTGTATTTTTTTCTTACTTTATACTTAGTAGGATATCTTTTAGTGTCCACAATAACTTTTAAATGTTTTGGTATAGATTTAATCAGTTTTTTGTAATTTCTGCATCTGTTTTTCCTCCATGCTTTTGTTATTATTGTTTTTACTTCCCATTATGTGTTTATACGAGTATGTTATGTTTTCTTTTTTTTTTAAATCAAATTCTCACCAAATATGTTCTACTGGGCTAAATAAACTGATTGAGGAGGTTTTTTCAAAATTTGGACAGTTATAGAGACATTAGTGGCGTACATTGAGAGCAGAGCGCTTGGCGTCATTATCCTGTTAAAAAATGAAGTAGTCACCCATATCCAAATTTTCGGCGGATAATTTAAAATTTCTTTTTAAAATATTTAAATAGAGCTGATGATTCACAATACCCATCAAAAAACACCAAATTACCTAATTTTGAGGCCTATTTACACCTCCACGCAAGAACACATCCACCTCAATGGTTCATTGATCCAATTTGATTCTTGGGATTAAGTTTCAGAAAATTCAAAATTGACAGAAAATTGATTGGGATGACGTAAAATTAAACATTTTTGTTCTGATGGGCATATAATAGTTTGTAAATGAAAAAATGAGGGATTTAATCCCCTGAATTTATGTGGAACAAGAACACCTCCATGCTGGCGTGGGGGTGTAAATCGACTTTAAAATTAGGTAATTTGGTTTTTTTATTGTATTGTGAATCAGCTTCTATGGTATTGTGAGCTCTATTTAAATATTTTAAAAAGAAATTTTAAATTATCCTCCGTAAATTTGGATATTGGAGACCACTTCATTTTTTAACAAGATAATAACACCAAGCGCACTTCTCTCAATGTATGCCACTGGTGTCTCAAGAACTGCCTCAAAATTCTGAAAACACGTCCTCAATCAGTTTATTTAGCCCAGTAGAACATATTTGGTGAGAATTTGATTTAAAAAAAAAGAAAACATGACATATATAAACACATAATGGGAAGTAAAAACAATAATAACAAAAGCATGGAAGAAAACCGATGCAGAAATTACAAAAAACTGATTAAATCTATACCAAAACATTTAAAAGTTATTATGGACACTAAAAGATATCCTAATAAGTATAAAGTAAGAAAAAAATACAATATTTAAAACTAAGTTTAGATTTTTGTTAGGTGTACGAAGGCTTTTGTGGCATAATTTTTCAATAGTTTTTTGATTATTAATTTTTTAAAATAATAGTTATATCATTTTAAAAAAATAATTATGTCATTCTATTAAGAACAAGTTGCAGATATCATAAAAAAATTACAATTACGATATATTAATTTTTATTAGTCGAAAACATTACATTTTATAGGAAATTGCAAGTGTACGAACACTTTTGGGGTTCACTGTATATGTTATTACTTGTACAAGTTTAAAGATACTCACTTAAAAACCGTTGAACACTACCACCTTTTATTTAATAACCATAATACATTTAACCAAGTATAGGTTTCAGTTAATTTAAATAAAAATTAACTTTTTTATTTTCTTAAGAAATATTGAATTTAAGTTACAAAGAATTTTTCATATCAATAAAAAATTATTATATACATAATTTTAGTTATATATATACATATATTATCTTTTCATTCAACTTTAATGAAATTTCTGATTTTAGTACAACTGCTATTTCATTTTGATTTTTCTACTTTAGGATCATGATCCACTTTTCAATCTGACCTTTGAAATCAACACAAAAATATATTGTTTAACATGGTCAAAATCACAAAATTCATCAATCGATTATACGTTTTGTCTATTTCGTAACAGAAAAAGCATTATTGTTATTTTTTTTTCTTTCTTTTTGCAACTTATTACTTCCTGCGTCGTCCTCGTTGAATAAATGTAGGTCAAAGTCAAAATGCTAAAATTTATTTTTCAATTAACGGGAGAATACTAAGGACAAAAAAAGTCAAGCTTCGAGGCTTTTAATGACTTAATGGAAGTTTATCAGTTATCTCAGATTGTGAGGTTTTTAAGGTTTCCTCTTCGCAGAAATTTATTAGCGCCTGCTGGTTGTAATGTGACTAAATTTTTTGCAGCTTTCAGGTTTTATTTTCTGTTTCGCAATCTGAGGTATTCTGTTACAAATATCTTCATTACATAACGTTTATCTTCTAAGCATTTCAAAATAAAGATTATTTAGAACGTAGTATATAAAACTCTTGTACAGTTGAAATTCTATACACAAAAATATGAGTTAAGCTTAATAGACAACTAAAGATAAAACATTGTGCAAATAGTATTAAATTAATATTTTTGTAATCTTTATTTACCAGAAGATTGGGCTATATATTATGCATGCTAACTTTAAAGAAATATTTTAAGACATAATCTACTTTATTCTGTTAATTTCTTTTCCTTTTTTTCTCTCCTCATAATACAAAGGTAATCTGGAAAATTTTTACAAAGCTTCAAAAAGAAAATTTATTTACATACCACATATACAAATAATGAGGCACGAATTTAAAAGGCGTTATTTGAACTAGTTTGAATGCTTAAAAGGATGTACAAAACAAAATTCGATTTACCTAATATTTAATTTTTTTAATTAAAACAAACACAAATAAAGAAATTATTGAAAAGCTTTAATGAGAATATACTAGATACGTTTAAGTTCTCATGCTTAATTTATCATCTGGTTTTTTAAAATTAAAATGTTTTATATTTAATTGCAATGAAATATGCTAATATTTTTAACTGGAACTTAGGACAAAGTAAATTTATTTCTTAATGTTTTTTTTTTTTTTTTTTTGTAATCTGAGTGATAAAGAAGTACGCGAATAAGAGTTCTCGTAAGATATTTTATAAACTGTCCTCTTAATTCAAAATACTTATTAGGAAAAGCTTATTAAAAGCTAATACTATAATGAAAAAAATGCTTTTGGTGTGTAGAAGTAGGTTCAATATGAGCGTGTAAATGTGCAATACACCTTTATCTTTATGTTAATATTCTTTGCGTATGAAGTCCATATTCTATTTACAAAAAAAAGGTGTAATTCTTGCATTTTTTTCAGTTTTACTTCTTAATTAGAGTTTTGGCTGTCAACTGCCTTTGATGTTATTTCTTTCTTTTAATGCGTAGATTTTTTATTTATCGATGATATATAAGAATTTCAAGTGCCTTTTACTTAATTTGTGTATTGCTAAAAAAACTCATCCTCTTGTCATCGTAATATTAAAAATAACATAATTGGATGGGTGGGTAAATCTCCTAATATCATATGGAATCTTAAAACATCTCCATCATAAAGACCGAAGTACGAGGGAACAGGGGGAAAAAAAGGAAATTTATCTTAATTTATTCAAGGTATTATCTTAAAGTAAGGATAATACCTTGAATTTTCTTGTTATTAGTGCTATAAAGGGTAGTATCCCTTTCTACATTTTTAGATGAACTTAACTTTAAAAAAAATAATTCATTAAAAAATTGTACAATTATTTTTTTCATAATTTTTTTTAAAAAAATTAATGGAATAATTGTCATAGTAGTCCAAAAAACTAGAATAACATACAAAAAAATTACAACAATAATTTAGACGGAAAATCTTGTGATTTGCTATAATACCTTGTTCTTAATAACGTAGTGTGTTCACGATCTGGCATAATATGCATCAATTTTTGTAATCATCTTTTATGACAATTGCTCCTAAAAATTTTCCGATTTAAACGTCTGGTCCTGCTTTTCTAGCAAGTAAGTAGGGTTTTTTTTATTTGCTTGGTGTGTATGTAACTGAAAATCATATTCACATGTGGTCGTTATACTGTGGTAGAGTTTAAGGATTTTTTCTTTGTCCTCACCACTTTCTTCTTATGAATTTTTAACAACTGAAGTTGTTTTTCTCCGCGATAGGTTTTAGCATTCCATCTTTTGTAGTTATTCGTTTACATTCACAATTTGCACAGTTATTTTTAAAACTTTGCTTTTTAAAATAATCTTCTAAAATTTAAAATGATTCACTCTTCAACACTAATTAGAGACACGATTTTACAAATATCCTAATATTTTGAGTCCCTTCTGAAAATATTTTCATTAATTGAAAATCTTCAATATTTTTTTATTAAATCTCAATTAATTTTTTAGAAATGTGGGGATAATGTATAATACATCAGCTTAAGGGGAACTCCATAATTTTTCATTTGTCTCCGTATTTTATTTTTACAAGTATTACGAATTTCATTAGATAAAACAATGCCTGTTTAGTAACTATAATGTTTTGTATCTCTCCCAAATTGTCTAATTTTTATTATTTTAGATTCGTAAAACAGCATTCAAAACTTATTTTTTGAACCATGGGTACCTGCCTACGTTTTGCAAATGAGCGTTGTATGTATTAGTCTATTTACCATTACATATTAATTTACCTTATTTAAATACCACTTCTCGTCAATTCTCGACTCTTACAGAAGTAACCTATAGTCCTAATTACACGAAAGTGACACGAAGATACATTTCTCATGACAGCATACTCGTTCTTGACCATGAAATAAAAATCATTTCCTGTTTCAGAATAACTACCTAATGAAAAAAGAAATCATTCAAAAAAGTTGCACGTCCCCTTTCGTGCTAATCTACTGATCATCTCTAACAAACATGAGAAATTACCTCATAAAAAAGGCAAGATTCATATGCATTTCTTTTTCTACGTCACATAGAAATGCGGAAATGAGACCAAAACTTTCTTCTTTTACCCTCAGGCGCAATTAATACAACAATAAAAATGCAGTTCTGAGAATAAGACTACACAAATTTATGTATGCGCTTTGCGTATCTATTCTAAGTTCTCTGGAAAATGTTTTATAAGAAAATGTTTTAGGGCCAATTATTATTCTTACTTTACTTTTTATACTAAGCATATTCATTTCTTTAAAATAACAGGAGAAACACTCAGCAAATTTACAATATGCAAATTTTTAACTTTATCTCCTATTACTTTTTTACATATGCTCATTTAATACTCTTCATAATAATACCGTAATATGTTCCCCATTTCTGAATGGATTATAAAAGAAATAAAAACGATTATATAATTGACATTAATTCCTGCTTGTATTATTCATTTAAATAGCATTATATATTTTTCGAATCATGTTATTGGAATCGATATATTTACCTGTTATTAATAATATAGTTTAAAATTTGCTCATATTTTGTTATCAGTAATTAAATGCGATACAAAATATCATAATGGGAGAGCATATATTCTTTAACCTCAGATATTTATTTTTTGTGAAATAGCAAACCCTGATGCTACTTCACAAATTATAGCTCACGAGAAGAGGAATTGTTACCACTCGATATATACAAGACAGTAGATACAAAAATATCTCTATTTTCACAAGAAAAGTCTGAAAAAAATAAGTTCAAACAGTTATGAGATATACAGGAAAATAAATTGCGATATTTACGTAATGAATAATTCGTTTTAAATAAATTAATTTTCATACGAAATAAATAATTTATAACTGATTCAATTTTTACACTATGCATTTCTATTTTATTATTAAGCGAGTCACAAAACGCTTTTTTTTACATTCCCGCCACTTCAGAGAAATACACACACAACAGGAATATATAAATTTAAGGCAAGCTACCATAGAATACAAACAACTTATGAGGTAGCTTATCAGTAATCTGTTTACTTTTCCATTATCAAAAAGTCCTATTAACTTCAACAAAGTTTTTGGAACTAATTTATGTTGTTGTTGCTTATGCTACTGATCGACACTAACATCCTATCAAGGTCCACGAAATTCATAGCGGCCAAGGACTAGATTTTTATGCCCGTCGTTAGACTTAGCTTTGAGCACCATGAAGGTGACAGTACGAATTTGCTCGGTTCCACCCCAATTTTATGGGATAACACCTTGGGGGAGTCAGGGACCTCCTACCCCTCTTCCCGTTCCGTCAACCTCAAGAGAGGACTTGCGGCTCTATGTCTATTTAGAGTACCCCCATGCCACGAAGGCCCTTATACATATACAAACATCCATGCCTTCGAACTCAGTCCCTACGGCGCCGTAGTCAGTGTCACTAACCACTATACCGGATGGGCGGTGAATTAATTTATAATTTACATTATAATCATATATTGTCTAGCTTTTAAGACAAACAAATTCATCTTTTGTTTTCATAAATTAATAATAATCATTATTTTAAAAAAATGAAAAATAAATTACAATATTATGAAAGACACGAAATTAGGTTTTACTTTTTCCTTCATAAGGCATTCAGCCTATGTATAGTAATTTTTTTAATTAAGACTATCATTCATTTGTAATGATAGTTTACGTTTATAGTTAAGCATGAATGTGACTGAATATTTGATAAATAACGATTAAATAGAAATAGAAAAAATAAATGGAAAACAACTAATAAAGCATGCATATTATGAATTTTATTATTATTTATCACATATTTTAAGAAATTATATAAAAAGTAAAAGTTTCTATATTTATTTATTTATTTTTAACCTGCATATTTCAAAATAAATGTAACACAATAGCTTAAGAAAAACTCAAAGAACTGTAATCGAAGATGTCTACTTAATCATACGAGTCTCCTCTTTCAATGCTTATGACAAAAAATATAAAAAGAACCACATCAATTATTTACTAATAACAAGTCCTCAAAAACATATCACGAGTTTTCTTAGAAATCAGATAAAATAAAATTTGGAATTCCTTCCTGGGAAATAAATTTTTTAGTTTAATACTGAACTAAACCGTTAATTGTCCTTTCAGAACAAGACGTTAGAGACACATTGCTGCGCATATTTACGCTAGAATGTAAAAAAATCACATAGAGAAATCGTGGAAAGTACCGCTTCCTAGATAAACATTTCGTGAAAGAGCCCATTTTGAGGTCAAATCTGTTTATAAAATTCATTCTAATGGAAACATTCACCTGAAAACATTCCGTAGATTTTCCAAGAAAGCGAATAAGAGAAATTCTCGAAGTTTCTATTTAGGCTGTTCCCTTTTTGGTCAGGAACGTAATTCGCTTAAGGTACCCTACCCTAAAATTGCGAATTTTGCCAAAAATTGACAAATTTTTTTTATGATTTTATTTTTAGGCCATCTTATAATCTTTATAAAAAATACCAAGTTTATATATATTATTTTCCGTTCTCTAGAACAAAAACTACAAGTGTTTTAGTAAAAGCAGATGCCATTACTGCAAGATGTCGTACTTTAAATCGCGTTTTACTCGAAATGTATTTTTTAATTCTCAAACGGGGCCACCTATTGCTGAAAATGTTTTGAAAATAATGAACTCAAATTTTTGTGTATGTTCTGTATAATAGTAGAAGTATTTTAACCTTCAGATTTATCAATCACTGCTTTATTACAAAATTTACAGACCCTTATGTGAATATAATCACTGTTTTTAGCGCGTTTTTCACGTAGTGGAACAAAAGCGCTATTAGGATGCAAATTTCGTCTTAGTTCCATATTTTGTCGTACCTTTTTCTCAGCCAATAAGCAGCCAATTGACCTCGGGTTTTCGGCATTTGGTCGCATTTGTGCCCTAGATGAACCGAATCATATTTAAATTTTCCTATAGTTTTCCCGAATTTTCCTACAAATTTTCCTGAATTTCGCTAGTTTTTGCTTTTTTATAGTGCTGATACAGATTTGTGTCATTATTTCTTTTCAGCTCAATAGTTGTACATTTAGAGGAGTGGTACAGTACTACTTTCTGTTAGTAAAAAATTCATTAGTTGCATTATTGTAAAATACAACATGTGAAAAACGCGCTAAAATTACTTAAACATGCCAATAATTGATATCTTGTTTTTAAGCAATTTCATATAATAAGAAATATAAAGTGCTCTAGTTTTTGTAAAAATTAAAATCTCTTATCCTGAAGGCCATTTAAAAAAATGAATAGCATAGCAACACATCAGAATTAAAAATTTTAAAACCTGTTCGTAAACTTTTGGTGCAGAATGGGCCGCGTTTATTTTATTTTTTATCTATTTGTACAAATTTTTTCCCATTTTAGTAATATAATAATTTCTTTTTCTGTTCTTAATTTTAGCATATTTTTTTAAAATATGCTAAACAAATCTAAAAAATCAATCAAATAAAAAAAATCCCTTTACCTCCATTTTTTTTTTTAAAAAAAGTTGTCACAAGTAGTTTCGGATACCTTAAATAATCGTTATTTCAATTACAAATAAGATGTAAAAATGCATATCTGATACAAAAAATGCACATATTTTGCATAAAATTTAATTTTTAAATCAATTATCTTTATTTTTCAGCTCACGATATGAATCTTTAAGGCATCTGACAAGGTTCAGAGACCAATTTTTCAAAGATTGATTTTCAGAAGAGTTTTATTGTTTTAAAGAACATATTAGGTTTACAGATTCCTAATTATTAAATAAATAGCATGTTTCACCCCTTGTTTTTGGAAAAAAAGTATTTTTTTTAAATAAAATCTTAGCAAAATTTTCAATGTTAAGAAAAACAGCATAAATAAAAATGCATTGGACGTAAAGTAATTTTAATTTGATTGATATACTTCTTGATCCATTTGAAGAGTCATAAACCACAGGATAAAAAATATTTTAAGAAATAAATCTTTTATAAGCATTCGAATTTGAAGTTAATGAATTTTCGTCCAAATTACTTTATATTCTAAGGTAAAAATGGCTCTAAAATATAATTAAATGTAGCAATTTTGTAACGTTTCATACTCTCTAAAGGGCTAATTACATAAGTCATACAAATTTCATTGAATTTTAATGGATTGTGTTTTGGGGATATTTAATTTTTCGTCCACAAATTATCTCGTGACAATTTCATTCTTCAAAAAACACATTTAAAAAAACTTTTATAAGTTAGATAAAATAAATATACGAAAAATAAAAGATTTTACAATTTTATATGTTATCCCTTCCTCTTCAATACTTATATTTCTTTTTTTTTTCTAATGGTCCTCATACCTAAGAAACACCTTTTTAACCTAGTTGGAAGCTGTAAGCTATTGGTCTTATCAATTAGAGTTAAATATTGATAGGCATGGAGAAAAGTAAGAAGTACAAGAGTATATCTTGCAGGCAAATGTTTCCAACAAGATAAAGTGCCTTTAAAAAGATACTTTGTATTGTATCTTAATCTATGTTATTAGAATTCTGAAACAAATTAGCTTCTTCATATCTACATTTCATGATCTTTTAAAGAAAAAAAAACGTAACATTTTTTTATTATTATTTAACGAGCTAGATATGTTGTTTTTCTTTTGAAACATAAATGCAAGTTTATTACGACCTAAGATTGAATGATTTTGTTCACTAATTTAGTTTAGAGATGTGTGGATACTTTAAAAATATCTACACTATTTTCTACCTGATTAAAAGTTTAAAAGTCAACCACGGCTACTTAAAAATGAAATAAATAATCAAAGATTCTTGAAAATTCGTTCTTGTTTTCATTGCTTCATTTATTACAATTTTGATCTGTTCTATCAATTTTCTTCCAGTAGGCCATCGTTTATTTCCAAAAATGGGTTTATATAGTATATTAAGATCCCAAGAGATTAACTTTTCTAGTTTTGTATATAACACCTCGTTCATTCCCCAAAATTGGCTTATATTACATTTTAAGATTCTAAGATTTACCTTTTCTAATTTTGTATACAGGGTGTTGCTGGATTGGACTAAGAGGTGGTAGTAGGCAGCATGGGGACGACAAATCGTTATAGAACATGGAGTCGAAAACCATGTTTAGTCTGTGAAATCGCAATAATACCTGACGATGGAAGTGGCCAAATGAATGTGGGGGTTTAAAGAGCCATGGGTAGAGTTGAAGAAATCTGCACTACGCAAATTTCCACTTCTCCTGGAGTTGCTGCAGGAAGTACTGACTAATGCGAACCAGAACGTGAGGTCCATGCATGTAGTTGCGATGCGGAACCATTTCCATGCTAAATATCAGTGTTCTCTAGCCCCCCCCCCGAGCCGCGGAACGGTTCAAATGGTACAGGCCTTCCAAGGATCATTAAATTATTTCTATTTTAATTACTGTGGTGTATTTCTCTCGGGTTTGTGCGACTTACCACGTTATAACGCTTTATATTCATTTTTTTGGTGCAACTGTATTTTATTCTGAAGGCAATTAAATTAAAATTATTAAATCAAAAAATCAATAATGTAAAAAAATTAATGTCACACCCAGAACAGGTCGTGGCTTAAGTTGTCAAACGTTGACCGGTCCGGGGCGATAAAAAGGTCGGGAAGCACTGTTATCACAGGATGAGGATTGGACGAGGTGGACCTGTTGCTTGATCTCCACACTCCCCGGGCTTCAATTCCTTGGATCTCTTCTTCTAGGGTCACCTGAAATCTCTTGTGTATGAGACGCTGGTGGCTGCAGTGGAGGATCGCACGGCACGGATTGTCGTCGCTTCAGCTGACATGGCCACCACACCGAATATGTATGAACGCTTCCGACAATCTTCGTCGGTCGGTATCGACTGTGCTATGACCTACGCGGCCACAACTTCGAACAATTCCTGTGACAATCACTTGTCATTGCATTGCTGATATCGAGCTGTGATGCATTTTTTAAATTGTAAACAAGCTTCACATCTAGTAAATGTATTTCTTTCCTCTTATTGACCCTTTTTATTCCACTCGAAATCACGCCCTTCATAACTGTTTTTGCGAATTACTCCGACTAAACGGAATTTGCGACGCCATGTTCTATGGTGATTTGTCGCCTTCATGCTGCCCACTATGACCACTCTGAATTCGTCCGTCAAATTCGGCGACATCCTGTATAACGACTTTGTCTCCATTGTTTACTTCCAAAGATTGTATTACGAGGGGTGAGGAAAAAAGGTTGCAAGTCAAATAAAGAAATATTTATTAACAATAGACAGAAAATACAAAAGGGAATTAAGAGGCTTACGTACCTATAACTTTTCGACATAATCACCAAGTCTATTTAGGCATTCACCAGAAAGCAGGACCAGCTTGCTTAATCCGCCTTAGTAGAAATCAGGTCCCCATCCATTAAACCAGGTCTCCGCGGATCTTTTCACAGCACTGTCTGATGAGAACCGTCTACCGGATAACTGCTCCTTCAACCTTTGGAAACAGGAAATATTGAATTATTTTGAAATATTTTGAAACATTTCTGCAATTCATTCTGTATTGATTTCTGTCGTTGAAGAACTTGACCGGCCGCTCCAGATATTTGCGGTTTTTGACATCCTGTCTGCCTGATTGAAAAGAGCGACATCATTTTGCAACTTGTTGTCTGCTCATTGCTTCTTCATCATTAACTTCCTCGATTTCACTGTGAATTCCAGATGTGGACACATTCTTTGCCCATAAAAATCGAATCATGGTTCACACTTCCAACCGAGACCAATTTTCTAAGCGTCTTGACATTTAAATCGGCCTGGACCTCTTATTACCTACCCGTACATCAGCTGTAAGACAAGTAGCGTTATCTGTCTCCACTCTGGGGAAACAAAGTTCCTCCACAATATGTAGTTTTCAAATGCTGTAGCTTGTAACCTTTTTTTCTGATCAAATCTCGTATGTAATATGTAAAGATCCCAAGAGGAAACTACCTTTTCTACTTTTGTATATAAAATGCTTTTCTCAGATACAGTTAAAAGAAGACGTGAAAAGTCGTGTTTATGTTGGAACAACAGAAAGAATAGTTCCTCCTATTTCTGTAGATGATGCTAATTTGACTTTAGAAACGTCGAATCTGGATTAGGATTTAGATTTTAGTTCGAGAATCTATTTAGATACAACTTGCATTCCTTTTTAAACTTTTATTTAGTTCATTAAGGATTTCGTCAAGGTGAGAAGTTATGCCTTTCAAACTGAGAGTTCGTAACATATTTTGCTTAAGCAAAATGGACTAATCCATTCTTTGCCTGATAGATGTTCAACTGCTTTTATATATAACTGCCCTGGCCATAGTGTCATAAATCAAATAGATACTTTGGCGCATCATCCTTTTTAATTTATGCAAATTTTATGATGTTTTCACTTCACAAATTATTTTAGCTAGATATATTATTATCTTAGAATTTATAATTTTATATTTATTTATTTTATTATTTATTATTATTTTATTATTTTATTATTTATTTTATCATTATTTATTTTAGAGTTACTTAGTTTATTCATTTCATTTTAAAATATTTATTTTATAAAATGACTTCCATGACCTTTCTTATTTCTCTTACAATATAAAAATTAAACGTTGTCATTAGTTTTTTAATTAATAGCAATCTATTCAAATGATTAAAATTTGGGGCATACGGAGAATAATAAATATGCATAGAATATAATTTTAATCAGAAAGAAAGACAAACAAGTATGTTTAAAAAAAATTTCTGACGTATAAGTTATAAATATATGAAATATTTACGCTATGAAAACTTTAAAAATTGCAGTAATTTTTTTTTCATATAAACTTTTTATTTCTAAGCCAATTTTCTCAAGAATAATGTATATTTACGATTGTATTACTCTCTAAAAAAAGTATCATTAATGTGTGTCCTTCATAGCATCAGAAATATAATTAAGAAAAAAGGAATATTACTTTAATCTAATTAAAAGTTAAACTGTATTATTTTAATACTTATGTTTCTATACAACTAATAGCTGCAATATTTGTATTTTTAATGACACATAATACTAGATATTTACAGTAAATAAGAAAGAAATGAGAAAATTTTGTTGCAGATCATTCTTTGTTGAAATTAATGTATTTTAAGACATTAAAACTATTCCTTTATATTTGATTTAATAAAACAAAATACTTTATAATTCCCAAACTGGCTGCGTATATAACAGTTTTTTAAAACAATGAACCATTGGAGCTAATGAGTGGATAATTCATTAATTTATTAAATATTTTAACAGCTTCAATCATTTGATATTCATGTTAATTTTTTAATGATATCAAGCTAAAAAAATTTCCGTACTTTCAAACTCATTTTTTCTGTGCTTCAAAACAATTTCATTTCAAATTGATGACATTTGATTGGACACTCCTGATGAGCAGCATTAACATGTATATATTAAGTTGATCAAGTGTTTAAAAATGTTAATAACGAGAAAAAAACGAGTACAGAAAAAATATAATATTCTAGGTTTTTGTAATACATTCCATTTGTGTGTGTAAGCATATGTTAAAAATCTTAGTCATGTATTCAAAATAAAAACACATCCATCAATATATTCAAGAGATTCAAATCGCCGTTTATGAACTATTCCAAAAAAAAGGTAAGCCAATAAATAAGTACACATAACAAGTTGACCGCTTTTCTGAGTGCAATTTACAATATTTAATGTTTAATATTTTAATTTACTTTCATTCTATATATTTTTCCAACTTCTCACTGTGTAATTTTCTTAAAAAATTACAATTTTTTATAAGATTTTCAATCTTTTTTGAGATTTTTTGTATTTTAACACAATTAGAATCATAAAAGAATATTTGTAAGGAAAATTCTGTAAAGTCAGTATCTTCATGAACAGACTGTTTTTTAAAGAGAGAGATTGTACTTAAACGTACTTTTTTCTATGAAAAAATTCAATTTCTTTTAAAAAAATTTCACATTTTTCATAGATGTAATTAATATTTTAATACATATGATGTAAGTTTTCAGGATTAATTCTAACAAATTTTAAAAAGTAAGTTTGAACTTCTCATTTTTTTTTTACATGAGAATTTTTATATTTTATAAAATTGGCATAATTGCTTACGATAAAACAAAAAAGGACGCACAGTTTAAATTGAATTTGAATTTATTATAAAAAAAATTTTCAGTTTTGCGTTTTCGTGTCCTCCAAACATGCATTGTTTTTCTTTTCATTTCCTTTTTTTTTCCCTTCTTTCTTTTTTTACTTTCCCTTTTTTTGTGATTTCTTCATTGGGAAAACAAAATTCCTCCCAAGTCCATTAGTGTCCTGCATCAATTATACATCAAAGAGTTCCTTCTTTGCGCTAACTATAAATTAGATACCAAAATTTAAATCAATCACTCAGAGTGTTTTTATTGCTATTTCTGCTGTCCTTCTTTTGTAAGTTCAATGTCAAGTTTCAGCTCTGATCAGCTGATAGAAAATAAACAAATAAAAAAAGAACATAAGTAATAGATGGCAACATCAAAGATAGCACGGAACGGGCACACCTAAAAGAAAGTATTCCGAAGAGGGGCAAGGCCAGAAGGGGGGATCAGCGTGTTATCCAGAAACACGACTTACATACAGTCACGCTAAGTAAATTGCCTCACGTATGGGGTTTAGTGCCCCACTTAACATACAGGGCATTTAAAGAACTTGGAAAAAATATGGTAAAATTTTCTTACAAATTGTTTAGTATATTTATATACTCACGCACTCTCTCTCTCTCGCTCTCTCGCACACACATAAAAAACCCACATTTTAAAATATAAAGAATTTTTTGGAAATTCACATCAATAAAATAAAAATATTTCTACCCGATTAAAATAAGTATTCTGGGAAATTTTCTTTCAAAGAGATATTTCAAAAATTTTCACCTTACTAATTTATAGTTTCGTATAGTGGAATTTTTATGACTCTTTCCAAAGTGTAAGTATTGAATTAAAATGTTAATGTATTTTAAAATATTGAATTTTACAAAAATTCTTCTCATAAATGTTTTAAAAAAATAAGGAAGAGGATTTACACCAGTATTTTAAATATTGTAAAATGTAACACAGAAATTTAAATGCGTAATATTATTTTTCTTAATTCAAGTATGGGACCAACTTGAAAATCATCAAGTTTAAATTCTGAGAAAAAATTTAAATTCAAGAATATTGAGCAAAAAGTGTTTTTAAATTAGCATTGAAATTTTCACCAAAAAATTATTTTGATGTTTTGTTCGGAAATCGAACCAGTGTTCAATATATACAGGGTATATCAGTACAACGGTTATAAACTTTCAGAACAGATACATTTATACGATGGAAATCACATAGCAATGCATGGTCAAAAACGCTTTCCTGGCGCGGTAATGACGAAACCAAACACAAGAAAGAAAGGACATGAATAAAAGGAGAAAACACACATGTTTATTATCCTTTGTGCAGCAAAAAAACTAAAGAAAGAGAATTAAAGAGACAACGATCGTCATTAAAGTAGGTGTTCGAAATTACGACCTCGGACCATGATGCAGGCCTTCACATTTCCGACGCAGGGAAGATCGAGCTTTATCGAAAATACAGTCGTGTACCGAACTTCCCTAACAATTGTCACTATATATGTAACAAGATCCAGCACTGTTAACGAGGGTTCCGTGCACAGTGACTTGTGTGATGTACCCCCATAAGAAGTATGCAAGGGAAGTGAGGTCTGGCGACGAACGGGCAAAATTATTGGCATGCTTCTTTTGCTTCACTACAAGTATTTCTAATACTTCACTTTTCTTAGCGCCGTCTATCTCGTACACCAGCCCAAGGAATTCCCAGCATTTATACTGTTCTATGAATAGTAAATATGTTTTTCCTCTTATTCATATCCTGTCCTTCTGGCGTTTTCTGTCGTCCTTACAGCGCCAGGAAGGCATTCCCGACCATGCATTTCAATGCAATTACCCTTCGTCTAGGATATAGGTTCTCAAAGTGAGCGATAGCGCCCCCTTGTGGGCGTTTGAGGCCTTCAGGGGGCAGTAAAAGATCCAAAGAAAATTAAGGGGCGCTGAGATGGCACGGAGGGGCTTGGGCAGATTAACCAAATAAGACAAAAAGCTGATTATGTACTAACAAAATAAACTTTAATACTCTTTACCTTATGTTGATTGTATGTGTTTAAATCATTCCTATATCACATGTACGAAAATTCACATATTTCGGTAGTTCGGAAGGTGGATGAAAAACTTAAAAAATACATTACATTCGGACCTACATGAAATTAAATGATATAGTGATTTTAATTTCTGTAGTGCGCGTGTTGTCTTTGTCTGTGAGCAGTAGGAAAAATATTTCGTCCACTATATTTCATTACGTATATTATCCAAGAAACATAATTAAATATGTTATAACCAGGAATTAACGTGTTTCTTTAAAAGCTGAAACTGTCAATTCATGTTTATTTTGAAAGCAATTGTTTATTATGAATTACTTCGTATCATCAAAACCCTTGTCTGTCTTTATAACAGGTAAGCTAAAACTTTTATTCCACTCTTTTAAATGAAGAAGAAATTCAGTAGTGTTTCAATTCCACCTATGGCTAAAGATACCCTACCTATGATTAAAATGTATAATATTACACATTGAAATATATTTGTGGCAATAGCTATTTCAGATTCGCAAGTGAAAAAATTGGGGCTTTAAAAAAATAAAATTAAAAAATATATTCTGTTAAATGGATACTTATTAAAACTTAACTCTTGTTTTCACCATGTATTATGTACACTCTTTTTTTCTCTAGAGTGGGAGGGGGTGGTATCGAAATATTTACTAGAGAAGGGAGCGCCAGTTCAAAAAAGGTTGGGGACCTATGGTCTAGGTGTACTCTATCTCTCCTAAATGTAACCGTTGTACTGATACACCCTGTATAATTTGAAAAAATTCCAACAGAGAAGTTGATGAGTATTAATATAATAAGAGAGTTTATAGTGTTATATATGAATCTGACTTGGCGAAACCCTCCCGCTCACCATTGGTATACAGTTAAGAGTCCTGGTCTATCTCTACAGTGCAGGAGATCCATGGCTCTTCAGACTGCCTTAGCGCGCTGTAGAAGCGGCCACCTGTGTGGTATGTTCTTTGTGCAGGGAGTAAAGTCTTTCTTTACCTGTTTCTGTTCTCTCCCTGCTTCTCTTGCTCATCTTCTGGACTGCTGGGGCATTTCCCTGGGACAGTTGCTTGGAAATCAAGACCTTCTTGGTGACATTCTTATGAGGAGTGGTCAACTGGACTTGGTGTAGGCTTTCCTGTGGTCCAAGGGGATTTGAAACAATAGTGTTTTATATACTATAATTTGATTGAGAAAAGTTTAAAACCACCCTGACGGGATAGTGGCGAGTGACTCTGATGGCTATGTCGAGGGCCGTAGTAATGAAAAATTTAAAGCCACCCTGACGGGATAGTGGCAAATGACTCAATCGGCTATGCCGAGGACCGTGGCTCGAATCCCGGAAAAAGGAAGAATGTTTGTAAATATACAGTGTATGGTCCGAAGGTCCTCTCCAAAGGCTTGTGGCATGGGTAGAGAAGTAGAAACTCTCCTGGAAGGGGTTGTCCCTCAAAATTTGAGTAGAACGGTGACAAAACGTACTGCCACCTATATGGTGCTTAAAGCTACGGCATTTTGGCTCCTTTCCCACGAGTTTTATGGGTCACGATTTGACACCTTTGGTGGGTGAGTAGAAGTAACAAAATAACATAAGTTTGTGATCTATAGGAAATTGGCTGGAATTTCGTAGTTACAAATACCCTCTAATAATGGGGCTGATGCTCGTTAAATATATCGAAGCCTTAAATTCTCATGTTATGTTGTAATATGGATATCAAAAGTACGGTACTAAATTAGATGCAGGCCGGAGCATCTACCTTGTTTCAAAATTTCTCGACTTTTTGTTGTCTCGTATAGAAAAAAGCAGCAGTAAATGTTATAAATAAATCAAAACATGTTACTTTCTCTTTGTCTCCTTCCAGATACTGATTTTATTTATATGCATTACTATAATGTACTGCTAGCTTAGCCAAATTTAACTCTTAGAATACTGTACATAGTTTCCTGGATTAACTACACGATGTTTCCTGAATTTATATAACCAGAACAAAATTAAGAGGCTGTGCAAAAATTAAATAGTTCTTTTTATTCAAACAAATTATGTTATAACTCTTTGAGAGATATAACAAAAGAAAACTTCTTCTTGGGGAAACAAAAATTGGAAAACTGAATATATATTACAACTAAAATAAATTAACAATGTAGTGACGAAATTTGAATTTAAATTCAGCTTATCTTAATTTATATTCTACCCCACTAATATAGAAAAATGCAGTAATGCATGTCCTACGTATGGCGTATAAGTTAATCCTATTTTTTTTTTCTTTTATCACCTTACATCGACTACTTCTGCGAAAAACCTTATCTATTTAAGTTAGCTTATGCTAAATCTTGAATATTTTAATAAATTTACTAATTTGCAAATATTTGCCTAAAATATTGAGACGATATTCATAATTAGACTTAAATGGGTGAGAAAAACTTTAAGTTCTAAAGAGTTGATATACTTTTAACTTTCGTGTTAGTATTTTTGTTTACTCTGTGAAAGGTTCTAGAATACTTTAAGAAATAAAAGTAATAGAGTTATTTGGATTCTAATTAGATTCAATTAAAGGAAAGCTATGTACTATGACAAAATCAATTCAATCAATGCAAAAAGAAAGATATTTAGGTTAAAGCAAAATTCGTAGATTTAGCAACAATTCTAAGATATCAATTTTGATCAAATATAACCACCAAACAATTGTGTAGAATATTAATTTAGATTTAAATTAGTCAATGGAATAGTATAAAACATTTTAAAGTTCTGCTTTTGCCTTATAATATTGCAATTTAAATTTCGCAATTTTTCCTTAGAAAAAATATTATAATATTGTGTTTTGAGAAATTAATTTAAATAATTTCGATAAAAATACCGTATACTTTGGTGTATAATGTGTACGCAAAACTTTTTAGGTATATAGCCGAACGAAGAAATACGAAATGTTCGTATGCAATGACCTTATCTTTTGATGTTTAGATATAGCTTGTGAGTGGACAGTAAAAGCATGGAATGAAATGAAACCTGATATCATTAAAAAGTTACTTTAAAAAATGTAGCATATACCTAACAATTCAGATGGAAAGGAAGACGATAGCTTATTTATACACCAGAATAACAGTGATGGTGAAGGTAAAACAGAATTCGCGCGCGATGATACTGCTGAAAATGTAATGGACAATTTTTTTATGTTATCCCATAATGAAAGCTCTTAAGGTATGTTATTTCATTTAAATAAACAATATTTTGATATATACTTATATCTCTTTTCTTATTTTTAAAATTATTTTTATACACGATGTCTTATATATCTTTTGTGTGTGTGTGATAAAAGTACGCATTATACCCCAGATTATACGATACTTTTTAACAAAATAAGAGTAAAATAATGAAATTTATAAAAAAAATTTCCAGGAATTTTTTTTCATTAAAAAAAAGAGCTAGAAAAATATGATCTTTAATGAAATTGTTAAAATTTCTAAGCTATGATTAAGAATACTACATACTTTACAATATGAAATTCATAAACAAATGAATTTATATGATATAATCATATGAAGAAAACATAAACTTTAATTTTAGTGATATAACACTGCCCTACGAAATAAAGTATTGGAACCTCCTAATTTTATCTAGCCTCAGATACCTAATAGTTAAATTTGCATCAGAGTAGTCAAACCAGTTGTGGCCAAATTATTGACTCACAAAATCTCAAGCTCTAATTAAACAGGTAGACCATGTCAACTTCAATGGAAAATAATACTGATAACATGCATAGATTATTCATTGCATTATCTTCAGCAATAAATTGCTAGGATATTTTCCAGGCTTGTTTTTCAAGCTACTTTTTTTACTCAGTGCTACTCATAGACAGAAACCGTTGCCACCAGCGTTATATTCCCTGGAAAATATCTATCGCTCTTCGTAATTTATGTGATAACATTCACTCCCAGTGTCAATGATCTTGACATATGAGATAGCAGTTAAAAGAGTGTCCGGGTGTTTTCTAAACAGGAACACCATGTGATCCGGAATAGTGTAGGTCAACGAACGACCACTTAAAGAGGGACTGATTTGTTTGTCTTCCTTCACTTTTAACTCGTTTCTTAACAACGTCTGCCTGGTCAGTGGGGAAAGTTCACATTCACTCACAACCATAGCCAAAGGGCAAAAGTGACCTCCAAGTTGGGATATAATTATAGAGTGAGAAGTGTGCAGCTTGTTTCAGAAGTGTAATAATCCATCTCGAATTTTCGAATGATGTTAAACCCGTTCGCTTGGGGCAGTGAATTTCGGTACCATCACATTTACAATATCGACACATCCAATTGGGTTTCTTATTGAACAGATTCCTGAAGTAATTATTTGTAAAATATTTAATGGTAATTATAGTGTTTTTCGCGATGAATGGTTTTACTTTCATATCGACTGCAGATTACTGATACGCTTAACCTAAAGTTATCAACTAGGTTACAAGGCTTATGATTGGAAGAGAAGGAAACTGAAACGATAACTAGTTTCATTCTGAAGGAGATGCTTAAATCTAAATCAAGATTGTATTATTGGATTTTATTGAAATCAAAATGTACCTTTTAGGCCTAGATAAAATTTATTAGCTTCCGATAAAATAATTTGATTCCCTTGTTCTAAGAAACTGACTTTTTGAGCAATAAATATGCGTTCGAAAATATTATCCGTATCTGCATTCAAGGATTTTAAATAGTAGTATGTTCAAATGTTATTGAAAAGTGTGAAGTAAAATTTAATACAGAATTGTGTATTGCTGTAAATATGTTATCTTTATATATTAATATCTCGGACAAGGAGAGAGAAAACAGTTAATTCCTTAAGATAAGTTTGATTTATTAATTCATTTTTTAGATGTCAGTTTAGCTACTATTGAAATACCGAATTTATTTTTAACTTTTGAGCAATCTATAGCCCCCACGTAGATCACTTTTATTTACATGAATATTTTTTACTGAAATATTCAGTTGCTTGGAAAATAATTTCGGTTTTTTTCCTTGGGAAAATTAAAGACCATTTTCATATAGTGAATAAATACTTTATTAAAGTATATATTTTTATTCTGGTCCAATGCTTTTTGCCCTCTTTTTGACAGAAGCAGGATTCCACGCTTATAAAATTTTTTTTTTAGGGCAAAAAATTGATCCAGGTGTTTTTTGACCTTATTTGAAATAAATGTTTTACCATCCAAAACATTTTGTAGAGACCAGAACAAATAATAATAAGAAGTTGCCGATTTTGGAGAATATGGTGGTTGTGGGGTATATCCCATTCAAGTTTTAAAAGCTTTTGGCGAGTTACCAAACGTATGTCTCGTATTATTTTGGTGCAATGCTCTACACCTTTTCTGTTAAAGGGAATCATTTAGTTTGTCCAGCTGATGACAGTACACTTCAGAATTAATGGTTGTATAAAGGCTTAAGAAAACATTCCTTTGAAATTCCACTAAAGAGATAGCATCACCTTTTTTTATAAAAAATTTTTTTTATGAAGATTGATTTTCGAAATGCTTTGAGCCTTTCATCTATTTTTATTCCATGATCTCTTGGGTTTGACATAGTTATAGACAAACCATTTTTTGTTCCTTCAAAAATGGATAATTTTCTTCACGTTTGAGAATCAAATCACAGACATCAACGCGACGACACAAATTTCTTTCCCTGAAAACTTGAGGAACCCACCATATGTCGAGCTTTGAGGTTAAATCTTAGCCTTTCAAGTGGTCATGAATTCGATAAATTTAACCTCTCAGCAATCTCATGAGATGTTTTTCACCAATTTGCTTCAATTATATAATGCCTTTACTGTGTCTTTATTAACTTCAACTGGCCTATCAGAACGGGGTGCATCTTCAACTTCAAAATTGCTGGATCGAAATTTCGCAAGCCACTTTTGGCACTGCCGTACTCTGTCAATGCATCTTCGCCATATACATCGGCTAATTTTTTTCTTGCTTGAACAGAATTTTTACCTTTTAGATAGTAAAAAAGTAAAATATGCTGATAATGCTGCTTTTCACTCTCCATATTTGAAAGGGCACCAACCAAACACTACTGCGTAAAATCAATTTGACTTCTTCACAAGCAAGCCTTGCTATATCAACTCTCAAAACATAATGATTATGCTGCTTAAATTTAAAGTTAGGTGTGAATAAATACAATTAAATCTCCTCTGTCGTGGAAAATCGAAATTACTTTCCAAACGACACAATTTATATAAAAAAAAATTGCTAGAATTCTAAAGAATACAATGAACTAGATATTTACACAAGGGGACTAGGAGATATACTAGAACTAATAGTTCCATTTTATTTAAATTAATATATAATATGTCAGTTTAAAAGATAAAATAACAGAAAGTCATCTCATATTGAAGTAAAACTAACACAATTAATAGGTTTAATAGACAGATAGAGTTTTTAGACAGTTTTTTTAGACAGATAGAGGTAAATGTAAATAAAAATCTATGAATTAAGTTTTGTTACTTTAAGTTTAAATTCATTGTAACTCAAGCTATATCCACGTCAGCCACAATGATGATTAGTGATATTTTTTATAGGTGAATGAGCACAAGAAAAAAAGTCTTCCTTCTTACTACACTTACCGTAATGTTAGTTTACTGACACTTAACTTACACTGAAATGTTCACGAACTCAAAATACATTTTCAAAGTTTCAAAAATTGTTTTAAACTGTGACAAAAATGACATTAATATCTCCCCAATCATGCACATTTTTTTAAAAAAATTAAAGAAAATGTTAAAATTTTTTGAATAATCACAATTTTTACCTGTTTTAAATAAATTTAAAATCTGAAGCTTGATAGAAACATTCAATTTCAGAGAAACAATTTCAAATTACCGCAACATTCAGAAGTTAATATTTTGTAACTTTGGTGCCTGGCCAAGAAACTTCGCATTCTTTTAAAAATTTTGCATTTTTATCAAATAAATTTTATCTGAAAATAAGTTTAAACTTTCTTTGGTCAAAATGGAATCATAAAAGTTTCCAATGTGATTTTTGGGAAACTTTTACTTTTCAACTATAGCACTGAAATTTTCAGCTATTGCAGTGACACTTAAAACCAAACGTAAATATACGAGGGGTGATTGATAAGTAAGGCCTCCAATAATATAAAATAAGTTTCCGACAAGGTATAATAAATAAAAGAGGTATCATAATGAAGAGAATTTATCACTCTTACATATTTTAAACTCATTTCTCAACATAGTCACCACTAACAGCTACACATTTGTTCAATCGTTCTATTCATTTCTTCATTCCGTCCATGAAGAAAGATTCTGGTTGGCTGCGTATCCATTTGCGCACGGCTGCCTGATTTTTGATATCCTGGATTCATCATTATGACCTAGAAAACAAGAGGCAATCCATAGAATATCGTCATACTGGTTCTCCGAGTGTCAAGAAATTCAAAACTTTAATGTCAGCAACCAAAGTCGTGCTCAGCATCTTTTGGGGTGCAAGTGGTGTGTCTACACGAAATTTCTGTCTAAAGGATTGACGGTAAATTCCAATAGGTACTGTGCAACATTACTATCACTCAAACAACGCATCCGCAGAATCAGACCGGAAAGAAACGTCTTCCTTTTGCATCATGACAATGCAAGACAGCTTTGCAGTGCACAAACATAGGAGGTCATGGGAAAACTGAAATTCACAGTGATTTCACAACCTCCTTACAACCCAGATTGGGCAACGTCGGACTTTTGGTTATTCCCAAAATTGAAGAAGACGTTGAAAGATAAACGTTTTTCAACGGATACCGAAGTTCAGGCAGCCGTACGCAAATGGCTACGTAGCCAACCAGAATCTTTCTACATGGACGGAATGAAGAAATGGATAGAACGATTGAACAAATGTGTAGATGTTAGTGATGACTATATTGAGAAATGAGTTTACAATATGTAAGAGTAATATAAACTATCCTCATTCTGATATCACTGTTTCCGCCGCGGTAGCCAAGTGGTCAAGGTATCGGATCATGGCAGGCATGTCATGAGTTCGAGCCCATTACCACTAAAGGCTCGCCGAGTAGGGGAGCAATGCTCGTTAAATCTGTCGAGAGCTCAAACGTCCTTCCGTTAATGTGGTGTGGTTGTTAGGAAAGGAGGTGCCAGATCAGGTGTCGTCCTCGTCACTTGGCCATCGTTAAAAATTACGAGGTCCGTTGCCAAAAGACCTCGTGTAGCTGAACAATGCGACGTGTTAATCTTCACTCACTCACTCACTCACTGATACCTTTGTTATTATTTTGCTTTGTCGGAAACTTATTTTATACTATTGGATATCTTACTCATCAGTCACCCCTCGTAATACAGGATTAATCTTCATTCTTGCTTATTATTATTATTAATTTAATCTAATTGACAAATAATTACCTATGATCTAAATAAATATATTATGAAATTTGATGCTATGGTAAAACATTACATTTGGCCCTCCTGTAACAGAAAAGATAGAATAACAAAGTTTTGTAAGCTGATAATCTTAATTTCTTAAGTTCTACGTGTGTATACAGTTTTTATACGCAATTATACAGAAAATTTTTTCCAAAAGTATCCAGTAACTTGTACAGCCATCAAAAAAGTGAACCTTAATAAGTTTCGCTATTTGCATCTCATTTAGAGAAAATCGATGTCATTTTTAATTAAAAAAACTGAAGTGATGATTTTATTTAAGGAATTCAGAAAATATATATAATAAGATTTACACTTTTTTTAATTGAAAAGAGTTATAAAATTCCCGTGCACCACTAAGTATCCCACGGGGCTCACAGAAATAAGTACATATTAATCACACATTACAAAGGAAAGAAAGGGAAAAAATTGAGGTTATTTACATTATTAAATAAATTTTAAAATTGCTTCTTTATTGCCTAATCCCAATTTTTGTGAAGAATTAAGTGGAAAACAATATATAGTCTTCATTTCACATTACTTTTGAATCAGATCCAGATATTATATATATATATATATATTCAAGAAAAAATACTAGGAAGTCATATATTCCACCAGTTCGTGCCAGTGATTTATCACCAAAAGGTTTTAATTTCTTTTTCTTCTAATCTTTAAACACAATTTATTGGATTTTATTTTTATTTCAATATTTTTAATTATTTAGTTTGCATTTATGAAAATAAAGAGTATTTTTTAATTTTTTTAATATTGTTAATTGAAAAAAATATAAAAGAACATCATTTCAAGAGATATTTCTCCCTTTTTTTTTAACATCTCCTAGTGTGTGAATTGACAGTTAAATACAAAATAGTATACGGCCCTTGATTATTAACGATTCCACATTTTTAACTTCGAATATTTCCTGAACTTCTTCTTTTTGTTCTTCTATTGACACAACAGCCCGGGGTGGACCAAAGCCTTCTCAAAATACCCTCTTCTATTCCAATCTCCACTTAGCAACATTCTCCAATTATATAGTTACTCTTAAAACTTTAAAATCATCCTTTACTCAATCAGACCAACTCAGTTTGGGCCTACCCCTAGTTCTAGTTCCTACAGTTTTGTAATTGAAAATTCTGAACGTCACAAGAATGAGAAGTCCATACAACAAAAGGCCCTCAAACCTCAAACGACCAATCTTGATGGATTTAATGATATCTGATTCCTTAAATATAGCTTCAATTCATTCTCATTCACAGCTCAAAGAACTTTTCGCTTAAAGATGCTAGCTACCTGTTCAATCGGTATGATTTAGACCAAATTTCAGATCAAGGAACAAGAATATATGAGACTTGGACTTGAAATCCAAGGAACAAGACGGGGAAATTTTACTGGGTGGAGTGGTTAGCCCCACGCGCAGAGATTTTTATGCAGAAATTGATAATTAAACTCTTATCAAAACTGTTGCATTTTCTAAACATTTACATTGTTTGAAACTGTGAAAACATACTTCATGCAGAAGAATGTAAGATAGAGACGCATTATTTTCTTCTCTACGTAAAATTTAAAAACAAAAAAGATTGTCAAACATCTATTAGTCATTATTTTAAAATTTTCAATTAACTGGTACTAATAGTATTTTTAGATGCTGAATAAAAAAAATGTGTAATTTCTATTAATGGATTTTTGTTGTGTAGATGAGTATATAGAATTTCAAAAAAGCAAGTGCAAAAAATTTTTAAAAATTTTACCCCGATATTGCGAATAACCCCGATATAACGAATAAAATGATCGGTCCCAATGAATTCGTTAAATCGGAGCTCGAATGTAATATTACTTTTTTGATTTTTTATATTTCTTATAACTAATAATTTTTTATTGTGTTGATATAAAATTCTTGGAAAACTTGTCTCAATCCAGAGTTTGCAGGTGTAAAAGGGTTCGGAGAAGCAAATATGATTTTAAAAAGCTACTTTTATTTTATATCTAACACTTTATGAACGATTTACAACTTATTCCTTAACTTTGGAAGTAATCTTAAATCTAAATTCTTAATCTTACTCAGGGGTCGGCAACCTGTGGCACGCGTTACAATTTTCAGTGGAAATATGAACTATTCTACAAATTTCTCAATTTTTGAGTGGATAGAAGTTGATAAGTTTGTGATGAACCTTATTCGACAAACACCTTGAGAATTACGGATTTACTAAAAAATCAGAAAGATCACTCTAAAGATAAATTTGTTGCTGTTTTGTAAATTATTGAATGTCATTACTGGAGAGATTTAATAGTTTGAGAATTTTTAAATGTATGCAAGTATGTAATTTAATTTTTATTTTTTAGTTCTATGAGCATTGCTCATACATTTGGTATTTACCATTTTGACTCCATGGAAAGATGCGTGTTGTATCGTCCTAGAAATGCATGCGAGATAGATTGAGCTCTTTCTGCCTCAAACAACAGAGGACGAGAATAAAAGAGCTTAACAACCGGCCCGAATAGGGATTCCTTTTTGTCCCAGTCGTCCAACGTGTGCTGTACACGGGTGCCAAATCACAGGTTGATGGTTCAAATAAACACTCGTGCTAAGATCAACAGCATGTTGCGCTGAAGATCTATTTCTGTGTAATATTTCTGTATATCTGAGCATTAACAATACTTTGATGTTGAAGTTAGCCTTGTATAACTTGAACATTCCAGTTTGCTCATCTCTTGTTTCTAAAAAAAATCCTAAGATCATTTAAGAAACTATATATTTCATTCGAGACACAACACAGCTCGGAAATCTTCATAAGCTCCACGATGAAATAATTGTTTATCATTAGGACCATTACATTTATAAATTTTGATTCTTCAGAGTACATAACTCTGCTTTCTATTCTCAGTTCACTTCACATATTGCTTGCGATTGGTTCGTATTTTTGTAGTAAATAGAAACTTCTTTCGAAAAAGAGTCTCGTGAGTCTTTTAAAATCAGACATATGCGAACTGTACTATTGCTTACATTCACTCTACAATCTGATTTCCAAGCAGCCTTGGGATCCGGTGATGTTGCTTTTCTATTTGTGAATGATTGATGAGTAAACTCTCTCTCTCTCTCTCTCAAGATACCGCTCTTGTACTGCAATAGTTTTTTTTTCAACGCCACTTCCTGTTTACTGAGCTAGTTTCACGGAATTTTGTACGTAAACGATACACAGAAGATTGATTTATTACGACCAACTATTTCTGATATAACACATGTAGAAGAATCATCGGCAAACAATGCAATGGCAACCCAACGCTTTTCATACTCGGGGTTAGTTTAATGTAAAACCCCTCCCACACAAGCCACGCAAATCACTATCTTTTCTTGTTTATTTTTACTCTTAAAGCACTGAACAGGGCTGATGCAATCACTGGAAACATACTATGAGCTAACAAAATGAGGAGGATGCAATACTTTGCACATCTCTGTAATATCGTTTACATTTTCCAATTTTAAATGATTTTAAAGGAGAAAAATGTGCTTAAAAATTATTTAATCTGATCACAAAATCGTTTGTAGGAGAAATATAAGCAAATCATATGTCGAAAAATTTAAACATAGAATATATATCTGAAGTTTATTTTTTCAATATTTTACACAAAAGCTGTAAATCTTTACATTTGCTATTCCCTTAAAATGCAATTAAATTTTGATGAATATTTAAGCGCATTAATTATTTCGAAGTATATGCTGATCTTAATGAAAAGTTATTCTTACGAGCTCTTTTTAATAATTTCCTGAGCAACAGGGGGGAAATGTTTATTAATTTTTGTTATCATCAAGGTTTGGGGGAAATAATAAATATTTCTGTAAAACATACAATACAACATGTGATCATTTTGATCTTCGGTAATTCAAAAATACAAGCAGTGGCTTAAAACGTTTCTCGTATTGCAGTGAAGCAAAAAGCCATTGTATCATCACCATACTTTTTTAGAAGTTCTTTTTCCCCTTGAAGTTAATGAATGTGACAAGATCGCGCTTTCTCTCTGATATCATTAAACCCTCTTCATAGAGATGACCTTGAAATAAAATCAAAAGCTTGGTTTCTAGATGACAAAGTCAATGAAAATTGAATTTATACAAGATTCATTAAAAAAGATGCTATCAATATATTCCTTAATAATTTTTCAGGAAGCTGTGGATTCGAACTGAACCAGAAATAATTCATGTGGTTAGAAACGAGAATTTTGCAACTATTATTATAATATATATATACCTAAGATAACTAGTAGATAGTAAGAATTATTAGCCACAGTAGTACAATAGAAAACTCCTGGCCTTAGGAACCAAGATTGCAGGTTTAAACAAAGTTTTGCGACTAGCCAACCTTCACCTGTAATTTGCCTATACTCTGGGTCTTAGGGAAAGGAAGGAATTTTAAGAGAAATTAAAATATTACAAATAAAAAAAAAAAAAAAAAAAAAAAAAAAAAAAAAAAAAAAAAAAAAAAAAAAAAAAAAAAAAAAAAAAAAAAACACTATGCTATTTCTATATAATGATAAAATTAGGGCCTACTATTAATTACTAGTATAGTTAAAATCTCTCGATGCAATAAAACTATATGATAAAACTTACTTTTTGAGTACAGCAACAAATTATGTTTTCCGCCTGATACAAAGTAGTATAGCAGTACCGCATAAAATTAAAATTAGTAACTTATGATAAAATAATATTAAGTCTCTCTCTCTCTATACATATATATATAACTTGTTTATATTAAAATAGCATATATTTTATAATACTACTAAAAGATCAATATTTAAATATTTTTCATATGCACGCAGTTTTTTTTTTTTTTTTTTTTGGCTCAACCTGTTTAAATAATTTTCCAACTGCAGGTATATCTAAAAAGTGGTAAGAAAAATTCCAGTAAATTTAGAATTATATTAAGACGGTACGCGACTCGCGCGTTCACGAAACAGAATACGTATCTCAGTAAAGAACATTTTAGAAGAAATCTAATTCTTTCTGATTTTCACATATTATATTTTAATGTATATTTCTGTGAATCGTTAACTAATTTTAGAAATATGGATTTTATAAATGTTGAAAGCAATTAAAATATATATAAAAACAGTTTTTAAAAAATTTTGTAAATATTTCTCTGGTAGTTTTTAAAAAGAGAGAAAACAACTATGGTTGAAACTAATTGACGTACAGTCTTGAAATTTGGTAAGCAGATTCCTCTCATAGGATAGAGATCCGCTACAAAATGTTTTTTTTTTTTTTTTTTTTTTTTTTTTTTTTTTTTTTTTTTTTTTTTTTTTTGTTTTTTGAAAACCGAAAAAAAAAAAAAAAAAAAATTTGTGAAAACCGAATCACACAAGGGGCGTTGTGGGGCTTAAAGGGCGTTATATAGATACTTATTACCATTGTTAAACTGCTGGACGTAGTCTTGAAATATGATAAGCCGATTCCTTTCATGTAGTAAAGATCCACTATATAATGGGTTTTGTGAAAATTGACCCCCAGGTGGCGTTGCGGGAGCTGAAGGGAAGTTAAAGATAATTTTTTCCGTTTTTAATTTACTAGGCTCACAGTCTTCAAATTTGGTAAGCAGATTCCTTTCGGAGAGTAGAGAAGTTCTACAAAATAGGTTTCGCGCGAAAATCAACCTCAAAGTTTCACTTCGGGAGATTAAGGGGCGTAATAGATAAGTATTTCTGTTTTTAAACGATTACATCTACCTGCTTGAAAATTGGTAGGGATGTTCCTTTCATGGAATAGAGTTTCTCTAATAAAGAGTAAAATGAAAATCGACCTCCAAGGAGGGCTGCGAGGGGTCAAGGCGAGTTAAAAATTCCTGTTTTTGAATTGTAATACCCACATACTTGAAGTTTGTTAGGCATGTTTGTTTTGTTGAATAGGGATCCACTAAGAATGGATTTTACGGAAATATACTCCTGGGGGGACCAGGGGGTTCCTGGGGCGAATTAAAAAATCCTTTTTTCGAACTGCAAGGACTATAATAATGAAATTTCGTTTGCACGTTTCTTTTGTTGAGATGAAATCGGCTAAGAACGGTTGTTTTGGAAATCAACTCTCAACAGGGTTACGGGGGGGGGGGGGTATTGATAATACTGTATAATAGAGTTCATATTACACCCAACTTTATTTTTACACTGTTGAAACGTTTCATGAAATTCCTCGTAAGACCATATGAAATAGATAGTATATTAAACTAAACTCAGTAGCGCAACAGGCAATAGAGGGTCAAGGCCTACTGTGCCCTTCTCGGTTTTCATGACCTTGGACACTGAGGACCATGAGCAGATGTTCCTGACAGGCGGTCAGTCTAGACTAAAATCGGTTTTCGGACTTAACAATACAGATGAACTTGAAAAACTAAAATCATCTGCTATGGATATTGTTATAAATGCGTCTGCCGGAAAAAAAATCGAGAAAATCACCAATTATAAACAATTAAGTTAATTCTTAAGTAATAAAGCTTTTTGATAAGCGTATATCTATGTACACTTAATTCGTCACTTTCAAATAAGTTTTATCAGTGCGATCATTTTTATTTATTTTACAAAAAAGGGCCCTCAAAGGATTCTTGATACAGCGCCCATTCAGGGCTGGCTACGCCAATGATAAAGAACGACATTAAAGTCCCCCCCCCCCTCCAAAATCAATCACAATCCCAAAAATATTTAAATATAACATTCCTTGAAAAAATGGCTCTTTAAAAGGTTAATTGTTGTTATACTGATCTATTCAGATTTATTTGTATTAGCTGTTACTGCTTTTTTTAACATATTTTTAACTCTTACTACTACTATTTAGGTATTTTCTTTTTGTTTTCTGGAGTTTTTCCTTTTTTAAACAAAAAAAATCTATGTAAATTCCCTTTGTAAGCTAACTTTTACGAAGATGTAGTAAAGTCAATTACACTACTATGCAAGCATAATTTTTCCCCTTGAGTTTTGTCACTCTTTCCCCCGAAATGTTAACACACGTTCAAATTCGAATAAAAATACAACGTTATAGGTCATTGTAAATTTCGTATGAGAGAGAACGGTGTGTTTTGGAAGAGAGAAAAAAAGTAATACAATACACAACAAGAGAAATGTCGTGTCTTTTTATAATATTGAATGAGAAAAAAGAGCAAATGTGTATTTGTTTCAGTTATCTTCTGATGGAGAGGCTCTCTATTGGGTTAGTTAGTAATTTAAGAAAGATTAGCAGCGACATCTATATTAAGAAAAATAAGTTAATTCTTCTAATAAAAGGTAAAATAATCAATTCTGCAAGAGAAATATGATTAACAACATAAAACTATAATTTTACGTAAACACCCAAGTTATATTTTAAGTTTGTAAGGGATAAAAAGCATGTTTCTAACAACCTAGTTATTTATCAAAATCTCATCAATGTTAATTAAAAATATGAGTATTTTTTTAACGAACTCAATAAAGTTTCTTTCTTCTAAGAAAACTATTTTTAAAAATATTTCTATTTCTGAATGCATGACAAAGATATTACGTAACATGTGTATTATGTTATTGTAGTAGTATTTGTTTTATTAAGCTTTAGCAATTGGAATATTTACTACATAGGCATCAATTTGTAATTACTTCTTAATTTGATAATATATTACAAGTGAAATTATTATTTTACCACTACATGATACATGAGAATATTCATTTTATCTTTTTTTTTCCATAATCTATCAAACCTAATATAAATTATAGAAATATTTTATTTTACGTGTTCCCCTTCCTTCATATTTTTCTATTTTCCCCCGATTGGCTCTCATCACTTATAATATCCTATTTTTATGCAAAAAAACTAAATTCAACAGAAAAGTGTTTAAATTAGGTGATTAATATCTCTCAATATAAATATAAGCCGAGGTCTGTTATTAGTCAAAATATTTTTAAAAAGTACTTTATTTACTTGAATCTGTCAATTGATTCGATTTAAGTTTATTTTATTGTTAGTCAACAGTAAATGATAACAATTCCGTTTAGTTTAATTCTATTTTGTATTTATAGCAACTTATATTCCCTACCGAAAATAATTAATAAAATAATAGTTTAAAGCAAATGTAACTTTATTATATTATTAATCAATATATTAGATGTCTTTTTAATTAAAAACAAAATTAATATTCATTATTATAAGTCTCATAAAAGTGAAGGAATATATCAAGCTATAAAATGTATTTAGCTTATAAGTCAAGCAATTTAAGGTATCCGACTAATTCCGCCAACTTTTTTTTTGAAAAAAAAAAATGGATTATGGGGGGGGGGGATCATATTCTTGTGATTTTTAAATTTGTTTAGTACATTTTAAGAAAAATATGCTAAAATTAAGAAGATAAAAAGGAATTATTATTACTAAAATGGGGGGAAATTTACGAAAAATAACATAAACGGGACCCATTTTGCACCAAAAGTTTATGAACAAATTTTCAATTTTTCAAATCTGCTGTGTTGCTATGTTATTCATTTTTGAAATGACCTTCAGAATGAAACATATTTTAATTTTTACAAAAACTACAGCACTTTATATTAGTTATTATATGAAATTGCTTAAGAAAACAGTGATTATATTAACACTAGCTGTTACCCTCCCGCTTCGCTGGGTATTTCATGATGTTTTATAAATTTTTACTGCTTATATATGTATAAATTATTGATATCTAAGTCCTAGCATTAAGAATTCGATTGAATTGAAAAATATACTTATACCTGTAACTGTCACCTGTTGATAAAAAAAAAGGGCAGAACTCATCTAATTTGTATTTTCTAAAAATCTCTAAAATTGAAGCATAGAATGATGTTTGCTCTTTCGTAACTCAAAAACCAAGTGGATTCCCGCAAAACCAATTTTCGGTGGATCTCTACTCCGTAAATTGAACATGCAAGCCAAATTTCAAGTCTAAATCTAACAGAAAAAAAAAATAAAAGTTTTACTATCAAGATCCCCGTAATCCCCGTTGAGAGCCGTTTTCCAAAATTACCGCTCTTAGCGGATTTCAATTCAACAAAAGAAAAATGCAAACCAAATTTCATATTATAGTCCTTGTAGCTCGAAAAAGTAATTTTTTTGTCAATACGTCCCAGTAACCCCCTGCAACCCCCAGAACTCTTGATTTGCTTAAAATTTATTCCTAGTGGATCCCTATTCAACAAAAGAAACATGCTTAACAAATTTCAAGTATATGGGTCTAACAATTAAAAACAGGAATTTTTTTCTGTAACTCCTCTTGACCCCTCGCAAACATCTTTGATGCTCAATTTTCATTTTACTCTTTGTTAGAGGAACTCTATTTCATGAAAGGAACATGCCTACCAATTTTCAAGCAGCATGATCAAGTAGTTTAAAAAATGGAAATATTTATCGATTACGCCTCTTAATCTCCCGAAATTAAACTTAGTAGTTGATATTCGCGAAACCCATTTTGTAGCGGTTCTCTACTTTACGAAAGGAATCTGCTTATCAAATTTCAAGACTGTACGTCTAACAGTTTAAAAATGGGGATAATTGACTATAACGCCACTTGAGCCCCCGCAACGCCACTTCTGGGTCTGTTTTCACAAAACCCATTTTGTAGGGGAATTGCACTCTATGAAAGGAATCTGTTTAGCAAAATTTGAAGACTGTGCGTCCAATTAATTAAAATTGCAAAAAAAATTATCAATAACTCCCCTTGAACCCCGCAACACCACCTAGGGGTCGATTTTCACAAAGCACATTTTGCAGTGTATTTCTATCCTATGAGAGGAATCTGCTAACCAAATTTCAAGACTGTGAGTCTAATAGTTTAAAAAAAGAAATAATTATTTATATCTGCCCTTAACCCCCCGCAACACCCCTTGTGGGTCAATTTTCCCAAAACCCATTTTGTAGCGGATATTTACTCCAGGAAAGAAACTTACCTACCAATTTTCAAGCAGGTAGGTGAAGTAGTTTAAAAACGGATATATTTATCTATTACGCCCCTTAATCCCCCGCAACGCCACTTAGAAGTCTATTTTCACAAAACCCGTTTTGTAACTGATCATTATTCTACGAAAAGAATCTATATATCAAATTTAAAGACAGTGCGTCAAATAGTTTAAAAATGGAAATAATTATCTATAACGCCCCCTCAGCCCCTGCAACGCCACTTGGCGGTCGATTTTCACCGAACTCATTTTGTAGCGGATCTCTACTCTCTGAAAGGAATCCGCTTACCCAATTTCAAGATTGTACATCAAGTAGTTTAAACATGGAAACAATTATTATTAAAGCCCTTAATCCCCCGTAACGCCCCTTGCGTTTTGAATTTCGGAAAATCCGTTCTTTAGCTGATGTCTACTCTATCAAAGGAACATGTCTACCAAATTTCAAGTCTGTAGGTTGAATAGTTCCACAGATTTCGTGATTAGTCAGTCAGTCAGTGAGTGAGTCGCTTTTCACCTTTATATATATAGATAAGGGACTGTAAATTTTGTAATAAAACAGTGATTGATAAAGCTGAAGGTTAAAACACTTCTACTATTATACAGAGCAACACAAAAATTTTAGTTACTTATTATCAAACCTTTTTGAGCAATTGCTGTCGCCGTTTGAGCATTTTCAAGAAAACACATTTCGAGTAAAACGCGTTTTTAAAGTATATCTTGCTTAAAGTAGTGGCATCCGTTTTTACTAAAACACTTGTAGTTTGCGTTATAGAGACTGAAAATAATAAACTTGGTATTTTTATAAAGCTAATAAGATGGCTTGTAAAATAAAATCATAAAAAAATTAGTCAATTTTTGGCAAAATTCACAATATTTGGGTAGTCGGATATCTTAACATTTTATAATAGAAGTACAGGTATTTGAAGCATAAATTAGGAAATAGATCAAAATTTTAATCAGAACAGAAATATATTACAATTTTTGGCTTAATTTTGTTCATGCTTTAGTTAAACTGTTTTTTTTAAAAATCACTGTGGCGTAAAATAACATATTGCAGCAATTAAACCCACAAAAATAAAAATACTGCAATACCCCCCCCCCCAAATTTTTTAAAAAAATTTCTTCAAAAAGCCTTGTTTCTTGTTTAATATCAAAAAATATTTCTGTAGTAGATCAGCCATTCAGAGAATCAGTTCTGTTGCAAAGAATAGAACACCGAAATTCTCATTGAGTCATCGCTTTAACCCAAACTAAAGTAAGTAATAATTATTTTATTTAAATTCTGAAATATTTCTATAAATGAAGTTATTTTTTGCTTCTAGAGTTACGCATCAACTAATAATAATTTTAGCGGTGACAACAAATATTTCTTATAGGATGAAAATATTTTTTCTCCACTGATATTTATTCAAAATTTATACTTCTTTATAACATTTTTCCTTTTCTCTGCAATAATTGGAATAACTATAAGCAGTAGCGTAGCAACCTAGGTGGTGTCATGCTCTGGAGCCCTCTAACTAAGGGTTCTTTTGGATCTGACCACCAAGCAAGCCTAACTTGCGATAATTTCTCCCAAATTTAAGATATAAATATTAAAAGTTGCAAAAAATAGAACTTAAATCATGACAATTCAGTTGAAAGTAATTTTGAACTTATATGGAATACTTCTAAATTCTTTCCGTTATTTGTTTAATGTAATGTCTTATTGAAAAGTTAATATTATTTTCAATTTCTTTCATTTTTCTATAAACTTGCTAAAAAGTTCCATGAAAAATCTTACCGTACTTATTATTACATCTTCTAAAACCTACACAAGAGGCAATTCCTTCTTAGTTACATTCTATTTTTAATAACAATATGATTCACAGTAAGCTGGTTTCAATGTTTCGCAATCTTCTCGTATCTGCAATAGACTAATATAATTTTATCTCCCTTACTCTGCTCTTTTGCAGTAGGTTTTTTTAAAAAAAATAATTATAATAGTGTTGCATTGTATTTTCTTGTTCATGCATATTTTTTGTATCATTTCCTGTTATAACTGTCATTATATCTGGGCATATGGGCCGCTTGTGGCCCCCAATCCCATATCTGGCGGTGAAATAGATGTTGAACGAAGTTCTCGTTATCATGCTGAAAAGCTGTTTTCTAAATGGTCGAGCCAATCGTTTAGTTAGTGTTCATGCATGCTGTTAAAAGTTCAAGCAGAAGGAGAGCTGAAAGGCTGCTCTCTCATTGGTGCATGGTAGGTGAGGACTGTGACTCTCATTAGCTACACGAGTGGTCTAAAGATTTAAATATATAATCATTTCCTGTCTATATCTCGGTGTATAATTTTTTAGCCCTAAGCCCTCTGGTGGGTGAGTTCGATCCTTCCAAATAAATAGCCAGGGATTCCCCTACGATGTTTTGTAGAGTAGCATCACGTTTCTCCTTTCTTTTAACTTACGAAATGTGTTAGGGATTACGAAATTAGGGATAAAAAACCAGTGGTGCGTTTGTGCGCAAATAACGCCAAGAAAGAGAAGATAGTAAACAAAAAAGTTGTAGCATTGTATATTTAAAATATTAATTTAGTTTTACTTTTTTACTTGATAAAATCCAACTAAGACAGGGCCCTCCCCCTTTTTTTTTAGCACCAGGGCCTTTGGATACCCAGCTACGCCACTGACTGTAAGTTTTAAATTATGTTAAGGAATCAACATAATTAACAGTAGATGAGTCGCAAAGGATAGGAATCAAAGGGAAATAAAATAACTGTATGAAAAGTTTTAAATCTGGTTTTCGATTATACGTAACATTGTGACACAAAGGACCATTATTTTAGAGTTATTACAATTAGTTCTTATGTCATGTTAATTTTGTACAAAGATCAATGCTAACATGATGGATTTCATTAACGTTCAATTTTTAACTGACTCGTTACATTTTACTACAATGTAGATTGAATCAGCTAAATCTACCATTTCTGAGGAAAGAAAACAATGTTTTATCTCATTGTCATAAAATTTTAATTACAGCCATTCATGATTCACATTTCAAATAAAGAAACATTAGATTAGATTTCTCTGACTGGATCACTGAAAAACTAACTACTAAAGACTTTGAAACTATATTTTTTGAGTAAATAAAAGAAAAATACATATACTTTTTTCATTAAATTCTTAGTAGCATCTTAATTGTTTTAACTTTCTTATTTAAAATCGATTCTCTCTGGTAAATAAAATGTTTGATTACGTTTATTTCTAACATGGTTTTAACTGGTAGCAATACATCCATTTACAAATGTCTTCTTTTACAATCGCGATGGTATATTAATTAAATGAATTTAAAATTAAATGATACAATAATTTCTTAATTTTATTATTAGTTCAAGATTTTGAATCTATTTCACAAGAAAAATTGTAATGAATAATGAACAATTATGTCTCAGATTTATAAATATGAACATATATCTTACTATATATTGTGTTCTAATTTTTTTATTAACACAGTACTCAGAAATTGCACGAGGACTATTGGTGATGGTCTCTTAATTTCGAACGTTGATGATACCTGAGATGGCATTTTTCGCTCAAGATTTATGGCCGCAGTGGACGAGTGGTCTAAGCATCGGATCATGGCTAGCGTGTCATGAGTTCGATCCTATTTTTTTTAAAACATTTATAAACCCCGTGCACCACGCAATGTATAACACGGCATACAACACAGACAGAAGAAAGTATTACAACACAAACATCCATGCCTTCTCCGGGATACGAACCCAGTCCCCACGGCACCGCAGTCAGCTTCACTGACCACTATACCAGATGGGTGGCGTTTGATCCTATTACCACTAAAGATCCACCGTGTAGGGGAGCGATGCACGTTAAATCTGTCGAGAGCTCAAACGTCCACCCGTTAGTGTGGTAGTTAGGAGAAGGGGGTGCCAGCTCAGGTGTCGTCCGCGTCACTTGACCACGGTTCAAAATTACGCGGACCGTCGCCAAAAGCTCTCGTGTTGCTAATCAGTGCGACGTTAATATTCTCTCACTCTCACTTCACTCAAGATTAGCACACCACTCCAACGTGCATTATCTCCTTTATACACTGGAATTTCAAAGATACCAAGACTCGAACCTGCAACTCAACAACGTCGAACAGGAATTTGCAACTGTGACCTCTCAGCTACCTAGGTCACTATGTTTTACTAACTACCAAACGAAGTAAAAAATACTAAAAAAATGGAAAGTAGGAAGAAAAATGTAAAAAATGAATTTATTATCTAGCTCATTTTTAGATATATCTACCTATAGATAATTGTTCATTAAAACTTACTTAGCAATTTTTCATTTAATAATTTAAAAGAAAAAAAAAATGACTTTTTTCTTTCACAAACAGTATTGCAATAAAATTAAAAAATTATACTCACATATGCCATGTGTGTTTGAAAAAAAAAATGAAATAAATTTAATCTATTAAATTATTAATAAATATACTTAAATTTGTATTTTACTATCATACATAAATGTTTCAACAAACAAAAGAAACATATACATGCATATATTTCATAAAACATCTGCAAAGCACTACAACTACTCCTTTCGCTATACATACATTATTTAGATATCAGGATTGTGACACAACGTTGACTGAAATCAGTAAGACCTTGACCCTTGGCAGTCAGTCCTTGCTTGACCTTGGGAAGTTTTTTGTGCCTTTCGACGGAAAATCATAAGGCTACTTCTATTTCGGGAACTTATTCCTTTGTGGCAAGTATAAGCTGCTCCTTTAAATTGATTGGACCATTCTAATTTTCCCAGGGTAAAAGTATGTGAGTATCAATATATTTTTAGTTTTTATGTTTATGACAAAGATAACAGTTTCACTGAGCGTTTCAAAATAAAGTTACATATATATATATATATATAAATATAATATATATATATATATACTGCAGTAGCGCACACAGGAATTTTTCATTGAGCGGGCAGGGTCGAAAGTCCACTATTCTCGTATGTTCCAACACGTCGCCCAACATATTCTTTTGATTTTGTCGATTTTCGGGAACAAAAACAGTAAAAAAAGTTAATTATTTAATGAATAATTACCATTAATAAATAGCAAATTGATAGCAAAATTGATATATTTGATTGACACAATTTAGCGATAAATTTTTTAGTACATTTTTTAAAAAAAAACTGAATTTCTTAGTGAAATAGTCCATGACCGTGCCACTCAGAAAAATCTGGAAGGCCGCAGGTGCAGACATGCTCTGTACCAGGCCACTGCTATAGAGCATGTCTGGGATGCCGTAGGACGACGTGTAGCTGCTCTCTCAATCTCCCTCCTAGAACCCTAGGCACGCTTTCAACTGCCTTGGAAGAGCCAATGATTCACTCTTCCTACAGAATTAACAGACCGCATTATTGAGAGGATCACACATCACTGTATGTTCGGTATTGCTTCTCGGGAGAATCATACCCAATATTAAAGTTACTTCTCCTATACCAAACTGACACATCTGATTTGTTCAATGTATACTTATGCTAATTTGTATAAACACTATAATTATCTGCTGATGTCTTTTTATGCTATTTTATACCTTCCTATGTGTTGTATAATGAATGTAAGTTTCATAAAATATTCTACGCACAACCTTCTGAGTTATTGTCATTTTTGTGATTTCTTCTTAATTTATAAGATATACATATATACAAGAAAGCTTTTTTTTTAAAACCTGAATTTTTTTTCCTTATAAACAGCTAAAATATTCTTTCCTTTTTTTAAAAGAAATAATGTGGAGAAAAAAGTCAATAGTTTTGTAGTAATAGATAGATTCAATTCAAGATAATACTATTTTTTAATTTAATATAATGGATAAAAAATACCTTTTTAAAAAAAAAGGATTCAAGCAAATTATAACTTGAATGTATTGACTAAATTAGTGATTTATTTACAATTCATGGAAAATCATGTTTGAGCTGATTTCTATTCTGAGAACATATGAAGTTCTTTGTTATACCTTCAAACACAAAGGCTTTTTTTAAAGCAAATTGAATAAGCATTAGTACTTTGAGAAGACATGCTGTTTTGTAAAAATTCTTTACTACAATTTCTTTTCTAAGATTAAAAAAAAAAATTGAAGGCTTGTATTTCTCAGATAATGAGATGTTTACTATCGAAAGGAAATAAATGGAGTTAGAAATTCAAATTTTTAATTACTTTGTGCACATCAGATATTAACTGTCATACGTATTTCTTTCGTTTAAAAGCATAATAATTTTTTAAATAATTAATAATAATTTAATAACTATTTTAATTTTTTTACTTCATTATAATACACACCTTGACCAGAAATTTTAAGATTATCATGCTTAGTTATATTTTTTAAGAAAATAATGTTTGCACATATCTGTGTTTTTTAACACGCTTTTGTTAGCTTCAACTGTATTTAAAGGAATCTTTGAAGTCGATTTTTACTCAATTTAAAAGATCAGATTAATTCGAAATTTTGCACACTTGTCAAGGGCCGATGACAATACAATAATTCAATAATTTTGTTCCATTGTCCTGATCAGGATCATCAGGATTAACGATTTCCCATTTCCAAATTTGATGACTAAAAGATAAAATTTCAATCCTGAAGCAAAAGCGCTCATGGTTAGTACAAATACAACAAACAGAAAAGTTCTTTATGTGAAAAAGAGGGAAATGCGCGTCAGGAATTTCTTACCATAATTTTTACAATTTCCCAGTTTTTCTGAAAATGGAAGGGGGGGGGGAAGACTCGTGCATGTGGGGGAAACAAATTTATGTTCTAATTGCTTGAAACCCAGACTTAAAGTCTGTTTTTCTAAATTCTCTCGTCTGATCTGTGGAATGATCTTGCTTCATTTTACGAAAACAGCTGAGCATTGATTCAGAGGTCGCTGGATTAAATAATTTCTCACAAACTCTTCAATTCAAAACGTGTACTTTTATGCCTAGAGATGTTGCACATTTCAGAGAGAATATTGGGCTCTTTTTAATGAAAAATATCATTGATTTTACACCTTCTTCCGCATGAAATATTTCATACTTAGCTCTTCCAGATTTTCTTCAGTTGTCTGATCCTACATTTTGCAAACCAGACCGTATTGACGCACGGATAGAATGCCAACGGGTATTCCAAACTCTAGAAAAAAATGACACATTTAACATTAATTTATCAATGAATAAATGATTGTTTAAAAAACCAAAAAAGCACGCTTTTGTTGTAAATTGAACTAAAAAATGAAAAATAAATTATGGTTTTAAAAATTATGCTTTAAAGTTAATTAAACTAAAAATTAAAAAATAATTCTTAATATAAGAATAAAATGATTAACGAGAAACTTAATGTCATTGGGGTTAAAGCATGGGGTGTTTTGTACTATATTTTTTCACTAACTCTGCATTTCAGAATAGAACTAGTAAGAAATTATAACAATTGATATCGAGAACCCCACGCCTTTACCGCAGTGACATTAATTTTCTCGTTAATCATTGTATTCTTATATTAAGCATTATTTTTTACTGTTTAGTTTGTTAAACCATAAAAGAGTATTTTTAGTTTTTTAAACTATAATTTATTGTCCCTTAAAAACACAGAAAGTTCTCAATGTTTATTGTTATAAGTTAAGTATGAGTAAATATTTTGAAAATTCCCTTGGTCAAGGTATTTAAGAGCGTATTATTAATGATTATGCAAAACTGTAAGCTGTAAAGTACAGAAGTTTAAGAAAAATATATTCCTGTCATGGTAAAAAAAACAAGTTTTTGAGAAAAATGAATTTACTCTAATGCTTATCAGCATCATAGCTTGGGGCACCAGTTTTTTCTATTAAATTAGCCTCTAACATACATTTCTTTTGCCTCTTTTTCATCCTTGCTTAATGTTTTAGTTCACTTTTTGTAATCTATATCTATCAACTGTTTCCATTGCCCGAGGTGTGTAAGAACCTGGAGATACCCCAAATATTGAGAGACTTAGTTTTGTT
>BMAO01016423.1:0-25849 GCA_019973975.1 Trichonephila clavata | reverse complement strand
ATTGCACTTTATATCAAACATCGTACTATTGAAGTAATTAAATAGGATAGTGTTAAAGTTAAAATGTGTATGAAATGTCCTCTCAGGCATCCTATTCATTCTCTGACCGCAATTTAAAGTTATGAAGCCTGCTGCAAATAATACATTATATAATACTGAATACAAACCATTAGAATGCTTAATCATTTATTTACCTGGATAAAAGGATTGTGAATGGTATCTACTGAGGGATAAAATTATTCAGATATTCAATACATCATTGTCATATGATCAAATTTACGATAATCTCAAAGGGCTAATTATAAAACTGATACATATTCGGTTGAAATGTTTGTATACTTTACGTAGAGGTATAATTTTTCTTCTTCTTTTTTTCTTTTCTTTTTAGAATAAGATTGCAAAGATCTGTTTAATTTTTTACCATTAGTTAATATCGAGCTCAAGTTGCAAAGAAGGTCACCCATCCGGTATGGTGGTTAATAACGCTGATTGCGGTACCGTAGGGCCTGGGTTCGAATCTCGGAGGAAGCATAAATGTTTGTGTTGTAATCCTTCTTTCCTTTGTGATGTGTGTGTGCTTCACGCTTACTTCTGTATAAGCCCCCGTGTGATGCTTTGTGCTGCACGAGGTTATAAACGTTCTTAAAAATAAAAATAAATTAGAAAGAAGTGAATGTACGTCTGGTTAAATAATCTCGGAACCAATGTTAATCATGCATTTTAGATAAATGAAATTGAACGAAATATACACTTTTTACTAAGCGAAAATTGGAAAAGCATATTAAGAGAAAAAAAATGAAGGTTTGGCTATTAAGAACTTAACTTTTAAGGAAAACAGAAATTCTAAAGGAACCGAATATTGCTATAAATATTCCCAAATGGGCTGTAATTTCAATACGGCACACACACACGCACAATTTATAGGCGCAGTAACTTGTGGCCCGAGTGACGTGCGCTCAAGTCCTGATGCCACTAAAGACCCATCGTGTAGAGGAGGCCGATGGACGTAAAATCTGTCAAGGCTCAATGTCCTCTCGTTGATGTGATGTAGTGTGAAAGTTAGGGAAGAAAAGTCCCCCCCCCACACACAGCTCAGGTGTCGTTCTTGTCACTTGACCGAGGTCAAATTTACGATGACCATCGCCAATACTCCTCGTGTTGCTTCATAGAGTGACGTTAGTATAATTCACATTCTCACTTATTATAGGCGCAGTTTGGTTAATTATTTACTCAAATTATTCACTTTAAATTCACAATTTTTTATAGCAATAATATGAATTTTGTAGAATTTCTTTCTCGACTTTTTAAATTTTTACATTTCTCTTTCTATATAAAAAAGAGTTTTTCATGAGATGTTGTTATAAATTTATTACGTACTAGTGCAACAAAGTCAACGTTCAAGATAACTCGCCAAGTTGGCAACCCCGGTTTCGCATGTGTCGTAAGCGCTGAATCGGCAACCATGCGATTCGTTTCAAAAATGTGTACATTATTGCAAGCTCTCGCAGAAAAATACCACAACGATTGCCTGGTCTGGAATCGTTGCGTGAGAAGACTTTTTTACAATCGACGGAACTAAATACTCAACTTTCCAGGAAGCTACAAGAGCTGCAGGTTTATCAAAATCTCAGGACTTAATCACTGAAGTGTTGCACGATGCAGCTTCAGCGATGAAGAGGGGAGCCAAGAACGAATTTTGCGAGAAAAAGAACAAATAAATAGAACTTCATAATACATGTAAATTACAATTTTATAATTTGAGCAATGAGTATGAACAATTGTGTAATTAGTACAATGACGGTTGTTCCACCTTTAGGCGGACAGGGGGGGGGGTACCCCTACCCCTAGTATTTATTAATTTATTTAATACCACTAAAACGAGAAGTTTAATAGTGCTGAGCGAAATGGCAAACTGTATTTAGGGCAAGGGCTCTTGGTCTAGGTGAACAGCCAGATGAATTGCATAATGTAATTCCACGCCCCCGTTTAAATATGAATTTCAGCTGAAATATTACTGAATACATTGTAAGAACATTATATAATAAGTTTAATATATTAATTTATGATATTCTCATCTGGCATCCTAGATTAAGAATAAATATTGTCTTTGTTGGCAATCCTTTTATATTTATCTTATTGTCATAATTTAATGTAGTTTAAGTAGATAAATCCTGTTGAACCTGAATAGTTCTATTGAAATACGTAATACTCAGAATTATGACAAGGGGGGGGGAGATATGTGAAAGGGAAGTATATTAAGGAGCTCGGCAGCTGCATTAATTATCTATATTCGAGTCCTTTCTGTGCTTTCTCATTCGTTAAATTTATAATTTAATGCCTAATCTATAAAGTACAATTCGATGGTAATTTAGAACAGAATTGATTCGCTCTTTAAGACATCATATCGAGGAATCTCAGAAATTGCTGAACTAAATGGTGAAATGCAAAGCTGAAAAGTCTTTAGCTTTAAATTTTTAGAAGTATTTCATTTTTGTGTTGTTTATTATGTGACATTATGTTTCAAAAGAAATTAATGTTGGAAGTTTATTTCTCCAAGAGCAAGAACAGCGATTGTTGAAGCACTTTGTGCGCTTAAAGCGGCAACAAAAAAAAAAGGGGGGGGGTGACTGTCAATGAAGAAAAGACGAAGTTTATGGCAGTCTCCGACAGAAACTTGAATCTGGGACCGCTGACAAAAAAAAATTATGTTTTTGTGGAGGTTCGTTATTTCAAATATTTAAGTACAATTGTAAATAACAACGATGATATAACGGTCGAAATTAAAAATAGAATCAACATACCTAATAGATGTTACTATGGTTTGAAAAATCAGTTTAAATCCAAATTTATTAGCAGGAAACAAACATACGACTATACAAAACACTTATAAAAAAAACCCATAGTTTTATATGACAGTAAATGCTGGATGAAGAAAACTTATATTGAGATTTGAACGAAAAATATTGAGAAGAATTTTTGGATCAGTGAAGGAAAATGGGGTCTGTAGAATACTTTACAATTTTGAATTACGAAGGAAGTACAGATAACCAAATTTAATTAAAGTGATTAAGGCTTCTCAACTAAGATGGGTTGGCCACATATACAGGTATGAGAACAACTACCCAACTAAGCAAATAACATTTTTGAAATCAGAAGGCAAGAGAAGAAGAGGAAGACCCCGTACAAGATAGCTGGACATTATAAAAAAATGCTTGCGAAACACCAGCGTAAATAAATGGAAAACAACAGCAATAAACAGATCAAGATGGTTTACACTAACTGAGACAGCCTTGGCTGGAAAACGGCTGTAGTATTTAAGAAGAAGAAGATGTAGAAGAAGGCTGTAGTCTTAAGACTTCTTGAGGCCCTGGGCACCTACTCAAAGGTAGGCCCTAGGCCCCTAAGCAAATGTAAGCCTCCACCTATGAACCTTACAAGAAGACATAATATAACATAACTCGTCTAAACATTATAAACTCGTATAATCATTAACCCGAAACAAATAAAAGTGCATGACTTTCAATCCCACAAACTAGTTGGACCGACTACCACCTTTAGAATGACTGAGTAATGATAGTATATGGTGATAGGCCTAGGTCTCACATGGACGATGGTCATCACATGTGGCCAGTTGACATATCATGCGAAATTCCCAGTTTTTCGGAGAATACAACAGTAAAAATAACATTTGGCAGTTGAAATTATACTGATTGTGATCTTATGGGTAAGAGGAGATCGAGACGAGGCCCCCATTGTGTTCGAGCCCCTGGGCCCGGGCCCAGTTGGCCCATGCCTTAAAACGTCCCTGAGAAGAAGTATATTTATCAAAACTGCACATATACTGCAATGTCTACCTTAAAGAGTGTTCATTAAAACATCTGTGAAAAATTGTCGGTGGTCCGCAGAAAAATTGGAACATTATTGAAAATTGTATGAAGATTCAATTTCAAAAATGACGAATAACAAAACGCATTATAGGACTTGTGGATTATACTAATTTTTTTTAAATTTTAGCCACTAGTTTAAGAAAAGTTACATCTTAGTTAAGCGAATTTTTAGTTATTTTTACAGGTGTATTGTGCCATTTGAAAGAGAGAGTTGCAACCATAGTAAATTGCCTGCAGAATACAGTTTGTTGATTCTACTTAGCATTGCCGACTTGTTTTTGCTTTTCGTGAAGCTCTTTTTCAATGATATGGAAATATAAGTAGAAACGTAAATAAGTGACAATATAGTTACAGTGGTTCGGCAACTATAAAATTATACTTTTAGTGGTCCACGAAGTCGTAAAGGTTGACGGCCGCTGTTTTAAAGCGCCATAAAAATCAGAACTGTCGAACTGAAAGAGAATCAATTCTCATATAGACACCGCTTACTTGAAAAGTCAAAGCTAAATTTGAAATCACTTTCCCAGGCATAAGTATGCGTTGGTGTGGAAATTAATACTAGACAACAATAGTTCATCGAATAGTAGTGAGAAGTAACTGCAAATAAAAGATGCGAGCTAATATTTCGTAGCCAGCGTTCACATTCTAGACTCACTTAAGACAAAGATTAATTTTAGCATGTAGTTACGCTCAGCTGCATTCAGTTAAATACTCTTAAAATATTGTAACACTAGGTCTCATAAACTAAAAAAATAGAAAAACAATATATAACAATGATATAAAAAAAAATCAAGTCATTCCTACTAGATCAACAAAAAAATAATATTAGTACATAAATAACTAATATATAAATATGTATATACATATGACAGAATCACAACATTAAGTGGCAATTAATTTTTATTAATTATTATTAAAGTATTACATTGTCATCCAAAACAATCGTGTATATAAAATTTCAGTTCAACTGTTCAGCTTTGAAACGTGAGGGAAAAAAATTCTTTTAAAGGTTTGACCCAAGTCGCTAAAAATAAAGCCAACATGGCTGTATCTGTACTTCCTTAAAAAAAATTTCAGTCAATAATTTTAATTAATTATAATTAAATTATCTCGTATTGTTACCCAAAACAATAGTGTATAGAAAATTTCAGCTCAAAAGAGCGCTTTAAAATGTGAGAAAAAAACCTTTTCAAGTTTTGACGCGCCACAAATGTTGCCGATATGGCTGTATTTGTAATTCTCTAAATAATTTGTTTTAATCAATTTTTATTATTTATAATTAAATTACTGTATTGTCATCTAAAAGAAGTGTGTATATGAAATTTCAGCTCAATTGAGTGCTTTAAAATGCATTTTATTAACGATTGAAAATTTGAACAAGTTAAATATAGAGAGAGAGTGAGCTAAGAGAGAGAGAGAGAGAGAGAGTAGGAATTGGAAAAAAAAACATTGACATGCATAGAAAATAGAAACATTGTTGTCAACGCGTATGTTGTTTGATGAATTCAAAGCAGTTTTATATTTATTAGTAGATAACACTCCAATAAACGATACTTTACACCAGGGGTCGATAACCTATGGCAAGCGGAACAATTCTCAGAGGCACTTTGCACTAATCTACTAATTTTGTCAATATTTGAGTAGATGGAAGTTTTGCTAAATTTGTTACCTTATTTGACAAACATCTTCCGAATTACGGACATAGCGGAATTACGAAAAACTCTGAAAGACAACTCCAAAGATAAATTTACAACTATTTTGTAAATTAGTGAATGCCATTGCTTGAGAGATTTAATTGTTTGTAGAGAGTAAATTGCATGCACTCTGCTTTCCGCTTTGGGTTCAAGAAATCCAAGCAAAAAAAATCTTTCCTGATATAAAAAATATTTCAAGTTCGCAAAGAAATTGTTTAACAACTGAATGTTCAGAATCGTGTCAAAGTGAAAGTCACACATTATACCCCTGATATTGAGATATGAAAACAGAACGGTGCAAGCATTAGGTTGGTATTAAAATTTTTATTCGTCTTTTTATTTAACTATAATGAAGGGAAATACTTATATTTTATATTGTCTATTTCTTATTTTAATAAATATGGTTAAAAGTACATAATAAATGTACAACTTCAATTTCTTTTATTTTTGTTGAAGAAATAAACACATTTTATGCTGTTTATTTTCATGTTAAGAAATATCTTTAAATGATATCAAATTATTGTATAATAAAAATGTAAGTATCTATGTTATTGACATATGTTCTCTTTCTCTGCATGCATTATCTCGGTCATACTATATGGCACACTGAATCATTTTGGTAGATTGGTTTGGCACGCAAGAGCTAAAAGATTGCTAACCCCTGCCCTGCACATTGTTAACTATGCTTCAATAGCCCTAAGAGAGAAATTTTGATGAGGGTGGGTTCTCCGACTTTAATTTAGATCTTAAAATTAATTTCAAATGGAATTTCGAATGTTAATTTTTTTCTGAAAAGGAGGTATAAAAATTTAAAAATTCATTTGTATGTACAGTAGAACGTCGTTTATCCGAATCAATTGGGACCGGACACCGTTCGGATACGCGATTGTTCGGATAACCGAAAACCATATGAGATCCATGCAGTTTATTAAATCGTAAACAACACGAATACTAAAAATCATCACATGCGGGAAACGTGCTTAAAGAAAAAGCAAAATAGGTGCAAAATGTCGCAATTTTACCGAAAAATAATCACTTATTTTTCGCTGTACCATTTTACACCTTCGTTTTTTCAATGCAAGGTATCTGATTCTCTTTAGCAGCAGTAGTTGAGTAGAACAGCACTCTGATTGTTGTTCGTGCCACTCCATAGCTGTCTCTAATGCAGAAACGCGTCAGCATTTGCTACTTCCGTTGTTGTTGTCCTCGTCTTCATCCGTTTCATCGTCGACAGGGTCGAATTCTTCTTGCATGGAAGTCACAATCTCGTTATCAATTAGCATTTGAAATCCACAGTCTTCTGCATCGAATGCCATCCACGTTTCTACATCAACAAAACTCAACAAAAGAGCACGTATACACCCTCTCACTTGGAAACAAACTGACCTAATATTCCGCGCAGATGTTTACCAAATCACACACAGCTGAAATCCCCCAAATATCCCTCACCTTGGGTTTTCCAGTCACTTTTGGCCTCACAGGAAACAACTGTTGAGCATTGCACTGTTCGAAAACGTATCCGGACTTTGGTTCGGATATTTGACGCTCCGGATAATAAACGTTCGGATAAACGACGTTCTACTGTATATATATAAGAAGTGATCTGCTTAAAACTTTAGTATACGTAATCATTATGAAGGAAGGAGGTGGCGTTATCACCCCCATATCTCCCTTCCCATTTCTTCACCACTGGCCATAAAAATTACACTGTCATTACTTATAACCTTTTTCAAGTCCTGAGAAAGCAATTTTTCAAAATTACGACTTGTTTATGTTCAACAATGACCAAAAATCGATTGGAAATCTTTTCCTATGATTTAAATATCATTTGCGAAAAATTGTATTATTGAACTCTTATTTCTGATTTAAGTAAACGAGACAAAAGCAAGGCATATTTTGTTTATTGTGTTGCGAGGGGTGATTGATAAGTAAGGTCTCCCACAGTATAAAATAAGTTTCCGTCAAGGTAAAATAATAACAGAGGTATCAGAACGAAGGAAATTTCTTACTCTTACATATTGTAAACTCATTTCTCAACATAGTCACCACCAGTAGCGCACACAAAAAATTTTCAAGAGGGGAGTCCATGGTCAGAAGTTTTCCAACTCGTATAATACCTCAAGAGAACACCATTTAATTCTTCTGATTTTGTTAACAAAAAACAGTAAAAAAAAAGTATTGAATTAATAATTAGCATTAATTAATAAAATAAATTGTTAATTACAAGTATTTAATTAAATTTTACGTTATATATATATATAGGATTATCATCAATCGAAAAAAAAAACTCAAGGGGTTTAGGGGGTGTCCGGACCCCCCCCCCTTGTGTGCACCACTAACAGCTACACATTTGTTCAATTGTTCTATCCATTTCTTAATTCCGTTCATGTAGAAAGATTCTGGTTGAATGCGTATCCATTTGCCGACACGGCTGCCGGAACTTCGGCATCTGTTGAAAAACTTCGACCTTTCAACGTCTCCTTCAATTTTGGGAACAACGAAAAGTCCGATGGTACCATATCTCGGCTGTAAGGAGGTTGTGGAACCATTGTGAATTTCAGTCTTTCCATGACGTTTTGCGTTTGTGCACTGCAATGCGGTCTTGCATTGTCGTGATGCCAAAGAAAAACGTTTCTTTCTGGTCTGATTGATCGCAATGTTGCACAGTACCTGTCGGAATTCACCGTCAACCCTTTAGTCAGAAATTCCATACAGAGCATACCACTTGAATCCCAAAAGATGATGAGCTTGACTTTTGTTGCTGACATTAAAGTTTTGAATGTCTTGACAGTCAGAGAACCAGGATGACGATATTCCAAGGATTGCCTCTTGTTTTCTGGGTAATAATGATGAATCCACGATGCCAAAGTTCAGGCAGTAGTGATCAAAAATGAATACAAATTTAACCAGAATCTTTCTTCAATGACGGAGTGAAGAATTGGAAAGAACGATTGAACATATGTATAGTTGTTTGTGGTAACTATGTTGAGAAATGAGTTTACATTATGTAAGAGTAATAAATTTCCTTCATTCTGATACCTGTGTTATTATTATATCTTATCGGAAACTTATTTTATAATATTGGAGACCTTACTTTTATCAATCACCCCTCGTACTATTATCTCAACACCAATGAAGTAAGCAAACATAATACTATCATAAGATAATGTCTAGTTAACAATTTTTTGATCGTTTTATAATAGACAACGGTCAGTAGCGTGTAATAAATAATTGAGTGAGATATAATTTATTAAAATTTATAAGGGCTTGTGACGGATCTATACGCGCCATTATTCCACTAATCCTCTTGGGGAAACTTTGGGGCTAGCATTCGCGTTAATTCACAGCCTCTCAAGAAGAAACCCTGATATTTAAATTAGTTTGACTATATAAAGTCTATATATAGATTTTGTCGATGTAAGATAGAAGGAGCTGGAGAGCTGTTGCGGTGATACGTAGGTGAGAATATTAGAATATTTCATTGAGTATTTCACAAACATAGCACGAGTTAAGGAGGTAGTTGCTAAGATATTAAATTATTAGATTGAGGATCTAAAATAGATTGAATTAGATTTAGTTATCGGATCACTAGCGCTTGTTTGCCTTGTCTAGTTTACTTAGTCATGTTTACTTAGAGTTATTCATTGAGATTAGATTGCTCACTTTATATATCACTCCTAGGGTTTCCTTTTGTAGTTTCACTTGTGATTGATTAAGTGTGTTTTAAGAGAAATAAAGTAATAGTTTTCATGGAAGTTGCTGGTGATGCTTTGTTTTCCCCCACACCTTTAGGTAGGCAAGATGGTGATAGAGGGGTGCCAAATACACCACCCCCATGGGCTTTTATTCTGATTTAGATCTGTATACCAACTTTAATTTGCAAAAATATATATTAACAGAAAAATTTCACCATTAAAGTAGATAAAAGATAATTCTGACGAATTATCTTTTATCTCACTAAAAATATTAGTTTATTAATGATTCAAATATGCTTTAATGCAAGTGAAGATCTGTAGCAAGGGTAGTCATTACAAACAACATATTTTGAAAAAGACAATTTATTTTTCGAATTGGGTGTCAAAATCTATAGGACTGTCCTTGAATGGAGATTATAAAAACTTATGGAGAGTTTCCAAAGAACCGTCGAAAAGTTAGTGTGTTGGGATAGCTCTTCTAATGTCGATAAACAGTTTGGATTATAATGCTTTATCGGATTTCTGCAGTTTTCAAAGAGGATTTACAGCATAACCCTAGACATAACTTGAATTGATGTTATATGCCAACATTTTATTTTCTCCAGACAATTTTTTTAAAGAAATGAATAACTTAAAAAAAAAAAAGTTAAATCATCTTTTTTTCGATGTTAATAAACATATGAAGTTATTACTAAAGAAAAAAGAAAGAAATATATTGGACATACTGTTTCAAATTGGATCTGAATTTTTAATATTTTTCCCTTTATTTGATTTCTTCCTTAAAGTGAGATCAAAAAAGGTATTTCTTCCTGAAACTCACATGGCTAATTGCTTTCAGTTGTCTTGAAAACAAGAATTAAAACACATACATATCGTTACGAATTTGGGGCAATTAGTGCTAAATTTTATCTTAAAATAGCGTAAGTAATTTAAATCTGGATGTTTAATAAGTTAATATTACTGCTTGTTGCTTTTATTTTATGATAAAAACAGTAATATTCTCAAGCAACACCTTCCTTTACATTAAAATGGCGTTTCAATGAGAACTTGGCGAAATGTTGGTGATACAGCAAAGGTGACATTATTTTTTGGTGACCATATGGATGCTTCTCGAAATTACTGGAGTCTATGACGTCATGGCCTATGACGTAAACGAATTGTTTGAGAAAACAGTGGAAGGTAGTCGCGCAGACTATAAATAGCGGTCGTTTTCTGAAACTACTTCACTGTTCACTTGCCAACGACCGAGTGGTTGCTTGTGGAAAATATTTAACGTTACGTGCCTGTATTTCTGAACACTGATGGTTGTATCTGAGTGCTGAAGAAGATGCGAGAAGTTTCTGGAACATTTTTTACAAGTTTTACTATTATTTTACCTGTGTTGTAAGGACTATTTTCGTCAATAAATTACATCACTCATGAAGAACTGTTTTGCTTTTTAAAACTGCCAGCACAAAGTTCACGAATCCCGATCTTCGCAACATGACGAATAAGCGGGATTAAAAGGATTTTTCTTATTTGATTTTAATTAACGTCGCACTGTGAAACAACACGAGGGCTATTGGCAATGGATCTCGTAATCATGAGCTACGATCATGCGATGAGAACGACACCTGAGGTGACACCCCCTCACCGAGCTTCAACGTCACGCCCAAGGCAGGCCTTTGAGCCACGACAGATTTAACATGCTGTGACGGTTTTGTGTCACAGTTGAAAAATCGGCGTTTTTTTGTATATAGGATACCCACGTTCCTATACACTCGTCCACCCTTAAAATATTACGAGGTCTTGTTTTCTGTCATTGCCCCAGCAACTTTTGACACCCTTCCGCCCACGAGCTGGATGTAATTCGAGGATAAAGAACCGACCGCTACCATTCCAAGACCCTAGAGAGGGGAGAAGAAATCCGTTGAAAAACTTCGCAGAGAACGGTTGTGATCTCCTCCCTCACAAACATCAAATTCATCAAACCAATATTTTTAATAACTTCAATGTATATACTGTAATTCATAGCTGCGACGTAAATAAATCAAATATTTAAATTAATAAATATCACGCTTACATTATTTTACTCAAACGTCATATATGCATCAGCCCCTCCACTCGGTGGATCATCAGTGGTATCAGGACTCGAACACATGGCTCGACAATGCCACCTACGAGTTCGCGACCAGGACCATTCGGCTACCGCTGACTCGTTCGATATATTAATATACAGACCGCATACATTTCTAACATAGATATTTCAATCTCGTTCAGGAAATTTTATATAAAGTCTTATTTCTTTGAACCTTTCTAGTTAATTTGTACCATTTTTCATTTCAAATCACTTTTTTCACATTTTAAATTCTTTTCAGTTTTCCTTTAAAGAACTTTCGCAATTTTTAGAATTTATTAAGACACAAGTCTTGAAACATGATTATAAGATTATTACATAATATTCAATAATTCTTAAGACCTAGCTGAATGTGCTCATTCCAAAATCCGAGTGAACATTTACAATTTCCAGGAAAAAGATTGATTGTAGTAATCGCCTTCAAAGAAAGAGATTAGTATCAGCAATTAATCATTTTTAGAAGAATAAAAAAATTCAGATATTTATTTATATTTAATTTATTTGCTTTAGGATTAATAAATTTTTTTTTTACCTCAATTATTTATGCATTGTTTGAAGAATAACGCTTAATCATTCACATTTTTTTTCATTGAATGATTCTTAACAGAATGCATAATTTTTGCTCATACTATTAACAATTTTTTTTTTTTTTTGCTTACTTTCTCTTTCCTTAATAGAGCGCCAATTACCGATAACCACGAATTTGGCGATGGTGTGATGCTAAATTGTTTATGTGATATAAAAATTATCGTTTGTTCGAAGCAAAATTGCACAAAATGAAAGCAATGATCGACGGAGAATATGTAAAGGTTCGCATCCCCCCCCTACCTTTATTTTTTCACACAAGTTATGCTTTCTTCCCCTTCTTTTTTCCAGTCGTTATTTCCTTTAGAACCTGTAAAGAATCTTATTACAAAAAGAAAATCGAAGCTTTTGAAGTTTTAGTTTTAATACAAATTTTGTTCATTTTGATTTGTAGAGAAATTTACACTAAATCTCACAAAACAGCATTTATCCTTTGTCTTTAGAAATATGCATCGTCTCTGAGCAATGATAGTCAAGGTCAAATCAGTGACTTGTCGCCCTGCACTCGAAACAATGCAAAACAACTTTGATTTTAAGGGGGGGGGAGGGGAATAGACTATTCTATACTGGTTTTTGCGATGAACTGTGAGAAATTCCGCACTCGAATCAATTACAATCCTGTCGATATCCTTAAAAAATTTGAAATTTCTTTCTTTCTTGTATTGGTTGAATTTTCGAAAGCATGATCGTTATTTAATGACTCCAACTTCTGCTTCTATATTTTGTTCTTAATTTTAGGTCAAAAACTTTTTTTTAGACCATTTTGAAGAAATTTTAAAATTGCCTTTTTTTTTACTTTCGAAACTTTTTAAAAGACCGAAAATAACGAGCTCCGACCCCGAATTTTTGTACACGGACGCTGCAGGCGATCCCCTACGCGACCATCCAGACGATGGATTTTGAAAAGAAAATTTTAAAGCTATTTTAAAAAACTATACATAATTTTTTAAAACAAACATAAACTATACATAATTTTTTTAAATTTTGTTTTCTTTTCAAAATCCACAAATGGATTTTGAAAAATTCCATTTTGTGTATTGCATTCAATTTTAGTTTCATTTGAAAATATAGATGCCTGTTAACATTAAAATTCTAAAAAAAAAAAAAGAAGTATATTTAAGATGCGCTGGGCATTTGTGTGTAGAACAAACTCTTAAAACACTTTTTTTTTCATATAAGGAGAGATGAAACTTTTTTTTTGCCATTAATTTTTGTATTTTTCATTATTTCGCAATATGGATTCAGTAATAGGAAATTTTCATGTTTTTCTTGAAAACAGATTTTTTATTTTGAGCAATTTTTCTGGTGCATTAAATATTTAACAAACCAAAAATATTTTATGTGACTATGGATATGTGGTGTCTATAATCGCAAATATGCATGCATTAAAGTTTTTTTTTATTGGAATTCCGAATTTTCAATAGAATTTTAGCAAATTTCCTTTATGAGGAAATTCTTTCTAATCGAGATTTTTTCCGGGAATATTTCACAACATATTCTGCTCCTAGTACGTGTTTTTTTTAAAATTATTATTACTGTTTAAAAAATTTACTTAAATTAGAATAAATCTTCTCCAGAACTCATTAAACATGAACTATCTATCTTATATGTATATTAAAATCCGAAAGGGGGTATTTTGAGGAGTATGAGTTCATTCACTCTAGAACAAGAGTAATAATAATCATTATATAATATATTGCTACTTATAATTTTAAATAAAAATTCATAGCATAAAAATTCATAACAATTTTTATTATTCATTTGATTTATTTTCTTCATTTAACGATAATTTTATTCATTATTTATTAATCCTAATTTTATTATTTTTATTTTAGGAAATTAAAAGACATTTTTTTTTGTTCTATTCGCTACATTTTTTTCATAGAAAGAAATAACATTTTTTTAAATAGTGAAAATCTTCAAAAAATTAAGTAAGTACTTTTTCGGATATATATTTTTTCTAGAGATTAATATATACAGTGGACCACAAAAGTGTTCGTACACTTGCAGTTTCATATAAAATTTAATATTTTCGACTAATGAAAATCATTAAATCCGAATTTTAATTTTTAATGATATCTTCAACTCGCTTTTTATTAAATTATATAATCAATTTATTAAAAATAAAATAACAATTATTTTTAAAAATTAATAATATAAAAACTATTAAAAATTACGTTACAAAAGTCTTTGTACATTTAACAAAAATCACAACATAGCTTTAAATATTGTATTTCTTTCATAGTTTATTTTTAGGATGTCTTTTAGTGTCCACAACAATTTTTAAACATCTTGGTATAGATTTAATCATTTTTTTGTAATTTCTGCATCGATATTTGCCTCCATGCTTCTGTGATTATTGTTTTTACTTCACATTTTGTGTTTATATGTCATGTTTACTTTTTTTAAAATCAAATTCTCACCAAATATGTTCTACTGGGTTAAATAAAGTAATTGATGCGGTGTTCTCAGAATTTGGGGTCAGTTATAGAGATACTAGTGGCCTACATTGAGCGCTTGGCGTCATTGTCTTGTTAAAAAAGGAAGTCGTCTCCAATATCCAAATTTTAGGCTGATAATTTTAAATAGTATTTGAAAATATTTAAATAGAGCTCATGATTCACAATACCATCAAAAAATACCAAATAACCTAATCCTGAAGCCAATTTACACACCCACGCAAGAGCACTTCCACCTTCATGGTTCACTAATCTAACTAGATTCTTAGAATTAAGTTTCAGAAAATTCATCACTGACAGCAAATTGATTGGGCTGACAGAAAATTCAACATTTTTGGTTCTGATGGGCATATATTGGTTCGTAAATGAAAAAATGAGGGATTTAATCCCATGAATTTTTGTGGAACAAGAATTCTTCCTCCGTGCTTCAACATGGAGGTGGAGGAGGGGTATAAATCGGCATCAGGATTAGGTAATTTGATATTTTTTGATGGGGTATTATGAATCAGAAGCTGTATTTAAATATTTTGAATAATGTTTTAAATTATTCGCCCACAAAATTTGGATATTGGAGATTTCTTCATTTTTTTAACAGGATAATGACGCTAAGCGCATTGCTGTCAATGTAGGCCACTGGTATCAATATAAATGCCCCCAAATTCTGAAAACACCTCCTCGATTACTTAATTTAGTCCAGGAGAACATATTTGGCGAGAATTTGATTTAAAAAAAGAAGAAAACATGACATATAATCGCATAATGCGATGCAAAAACAATATTCACAGAAGCATGGTAGAAAATCGATGCAGAAATTACAAAAAAAACTGATTAATTCTATATCAAGACTTTTAAAAATTGCTGTGGACACCAAAAGATATCGTACTAAGTACTAAATTAAGAAATAAATACAATATTAAAGCTGTGTTGAGATTTTTGTTAAGTGTATGATGACTTCTGTGGAATAATTTTTTAATAGTTTTTTATTATTAATTTTTAAAAATAATAATTATACTATTTTTAAAAAATTGATTATGTCATTCCATCAAGAAAATGTTGCATATATCATAAACAAATTACAATTCTGATATATTATTTTTTATTAGTCGAAAACATTGAACTTTATACGAAACTGCAAGTGTACGAAAACTTTTGTGGTCCACTGTATATTTTTTTATTCATATTTAAGAATTTGTTTAAACTTTTGTAAGGTTAATTCTATAATTCACTTTTCTTTTAAAATTTTTTTTGATTATGTTGCTTTGTAATAGAATTTACTCTATCTGAATATCTCGGGAAGATATGCATCTCACAATCCTAGATAGAAAATAAAAAAAAAAGAAAAAAAAGAGTCGGAATTAAAAAAAAAACAATCTTGTCAGAGTTGAACTTGGGGAAAATGCCAAAAAATAAATAAATAAAAAATAAAAGAGTGACGCGGAAATTTAATGCAAAGGTTTATTAGTCCAGAATTAAAAAAGCAACAGCCATAAATTTTAAAAAAATCTTTAATTAATGAAAAAAATACAACTTCAAAAAATGTCAGTTTGAGAAAACACTATAACATTTGCAACTAATAAAAAATATACATATTCGTAAAATTACCCATTTCAAAACTAATATTAAAATTTGTTTGAAATAAAAGAAGAATTTAATATCAAAACAGACAAGTCGTTCGGCTATAAAAAATTAACTTCACAGACTCTCGTTCGGTATCAATATATTTCAAAGGATAATAAAAATAGAATGGCAATGCCCGTTTAGTCTTTTGCGAAATTTGCTTAACCAAGTGGAAGAACGATTTTATAAAAAAGTATTGTTAAGTATGCGATGCTATAGGTGTTGGTGTAAAATGTCCGGTTTTTGAGAAAAGCGTGAATAAATGTGATGACATTAGCGTAATTTGATGCTGTTTGTTGGGGCTAATTTTCAGGCTCTTGCATCGTTCTTTGGTGGGCTTCTCGCTATATATAGATTCAGTTCAGTTAAAATAATATTCGTAATTCAGTTTTAAATAAAATTCGTAAAATGTCATGTTCTCGATTTGACTCTTTTATTGTAAGGACTATTGAAAATTTACATCACAACTTCTAAAATTTAAGTTTTAGAAGTAAAATTAAAGACAAAATTTACATATATAAACATATATTTATTTACTCTTGTTTTTAAAGGCAATAAATGATAATAGGTACCTGACTGTAAAAACGATGCGAATACTATGCATGTCGAACAGTGAGTGTGTTATACAGAGAAAAATATATATATATACTTAAACTCCTCACTTGCTCCTTCCATAAACGTTTTCTGATTACTCTCAAAACAAACAAGAATATCGATTACTTGATTGCATGAATAACTACGAGAGGGAATTTAAAGCGAGGGTTTCCCTAATTCTGAGTCGGTGCGTTTTAAATCTATGACCAAACCCTCAGGCATTTTCCAACCCCGCCAATATTTCATCCCTTTATAGTCTACCTGCTACGGCAAGTTCTAGACCGCAGCTCATGCCCTCATACCCATTTTGAGAGCTTATTGAAAAATTCTATTCACTGCCACCTTTAGAACGCTGTAGATTCACATGCCTCCCCTTCCTATTCACGTTGTAAGCGCCCCTTTTCCCCATCCCTATTGTCTGAAATCAGATCTGTGCTGACTACCAATGTACCTTGTAATTTTTCCCCGCATAGTACGCTGTCTAAAAGGATTTGTGTAAAGCATTTCGTAGGCAAGTGGAGGGATTGATCAATGGCGCTCTTTATGTCATTGGTAAATTACGTTGAACAGAAGTTTAGGACAGTTTGTCAAAGATGCAGTAAAGAAGAAAATTAGATTTCGGAGTAGAAATTAAAATTCGAATTATAATTATGGTAATCGTAATTAAATTACACATATTTAAATATTTGTTAAAATATTTCAAACGATTTATAACATCACAACTGATACCGTGGTAGTTACACAAACCTCAAAAAGATTATGAAATTAAAATTCGAATGAAAATGAAATTAAAATTCGAATGAAAATGAAATTAAAATTCGAATTATATAATTATGGTAATCGTAATTAAATTACCACATATTTAAATATTTATTAAAATATTTCAAACGATTTATTACATCACAACTGATACCGTGGTTGTTACACAAACCCCAAAATGATACATTTTAATTTTCATTTAATTTTTTTAAATTGACTCACTGAGTTCAAAGCCGTGATTTTTTTTTTAAAAAAAAGAGTATAAATAGATAGTATTTTGATATTTAATGTCAGTTGAATTAGAATATACATACCAAATTGTTTTAAGAACATTGTTACCATAAAAATTATTTAAATGCAATTTTTTGGCCAAAAATGAAGAAAGAATTACATATTTTTAAAAACATTCTCCTTCTATGAAAAATGTTCCTACAACAGTGGCGCACACAAGGGAGGTGTCCGCGGGGTCGAGACCCCCCCCCCAACCCTTGCATTTTTTTCGATTGATCATAATCCTATATATATATAACGTAAACTTTAATTAAGTACTTGTAATTAACAATTTATTTTATTAATTAATGCTAATTATTAATCCAAAAATTTATTTTTGACTGTTTTTTGCTAACAAAATCGACAAAATCAGAAGAATCAATTGGTGTTGTGTTGAGATATGATACAAGTTGGGGGACTTTCGACCATGGACTCCCCCCTTGAAAATTTTTTGTGTGCGCTACTGTCCTACAATAATAATATCTTGCCTATAAATAGCTAGAACTTCTGTACCGGGGTTGAACAAAATTTTTCGAAATAAATAATTTAGAAGGGAATTTATTCATATTTTATTATATCTAAACTGAACTCAGTGGTACAACAGCACACGAGGGCCAGGGCCTACTGTGCCTATCTCAGTATACGTGGCCTTGGGCGCTGAGGTGCATGAGCAGCAGGGCCGGCTCTAGTAGTTTTGCCAACCAGGACAAAAATGGAAAATGCTGCCCCGCTCTTTAAAGCAAACAATTATAATTAAAGAAGATAAATTGTTCACATAGGTACACACATATAAAACTGGAATAATTCTTGCAAACAATTATAGTAATTATACTCTATAGTAATCTCTCTCTAAACATTTCATGGTACTCTCTATCTTCAAAAACTCTTATTGCTCCTGTCCTCTTTTGGATAGCTGACACCAGACATCGTAAGGGTGAAAGGAATGTCCGTTGTGACCATACTCCGTGATGGGGAGAAAGTTACTAGTGAAAAATGAGTAAACTTATCAAATTTCATGATTGAGGATATACTCCCTCCTCGAACTCTAAAGTTTCAACATAAAAGAAAACAGTCATTAAATATACAGAGTACAAAAAAAGGAAGTAAGTTACTTTAAATGAAATACTGTATTCACACCCAATAATATTTCAGAAATTATATAAATTTTTATGGAACACAAAAAAAAAAATCGTTTTCAAATTCGATCCAAATGCCGCCCTTAGAATTTGCCACCCCGGGCAGAGGTTTGATTTGTCCGGTCCTAGAACTACCCCTGTGAACAGATGTCTCTATCCGGTGGACAGTCAGAAGCGAAATCCCCAGTGTTTAGTCTCCAAGCAAGCTTGGTACTCATTTATCGACCCACTGAAGGAATATTTTATTATATCATTTTAACAAAAAACCCGCGTTATTATTCAACTAGAGTTTATTCAGACAAAAATTAAATCCCGGGATTTAATTTTTGTCTGTGTGTGAGAATTATATTTTAAAATTTTTTTCAAAGTATTGTGAATCTGGTATTACGTTTAATGTATCTTACTTAATTTTTTTGTACTGTATACGTTTAATGTCAGTTTTCTTACGCGTTGAACCTTGAAGGGCTCGAGGCGGGCGTGTATGTTAAACCGTGAAATTTGATATGTTTTCTCTTATTTTCTTCTGTAACTTTCTCGTGTCAGCTAACTTGGACAGAGACAATTAGAATATTTGGAAGATATTTAGTAGGGTTTTCAGCCCTGGGATCCCGGAATTCCGAAACCCAGGGATCCCGGGGTTTTCCACTCTCGAAAATTCACCTGATTAAAACAACTAAATCCGGGATTTAATTTTTGTTTTATAAATTTATATTTTTAAAAAAAATTTGTAGATTTTTTGTGTGCAATTATAAGTGCTATAGGTAAAAAATATATATATATGCACAGCTCTCATTTTTCACATGGGAAAAGGAGAGAAAATACATGAAAATATATTGTAGATTTATGGGACCGTTGTATTATTTCGTGTTACGGATATTTCCTCTTTAGGTATCCGACTACCCTAAAATTGTGAATTTTGCAAAAAATTGACAAAATTTTTTTATGGTCTTATTTTATAGGCCATCTTATTAGCGCTTTATAAAAATACTTAGTTCATTATTTTCTCTTCACTAGAACAAAAACTACAACCGTTTTAGTAAAAGCAAATGTCATTACTTTAAGCAAGATGTCATACTTTAAAACGCATTTTACTCGAAATGTGTTTTTTTGAAAAAGCTCAAACGGAGCCAGTTTGATTGCTGAAAAAGTTTTGAAAATAATTAACTGAAATTTGTTGTGTATGCTCTGTATAAAAGTAGAAGTGTTTTAACCTTTCGATTTATCAATCACTGTTTTATTACAAAATTTACAGTCCCTTATGTTAATGCATTCACTGTTTTTTTAAAGTAATTTCATATAATAACTAAGATAAAATGCTCTAGTTTTTGTAAAAATTAAAATATATCTTATCCTGAAGGTCATTTCAAAAATGAACAACATAGCAACACATCAGAACTGAAAAATTGAAAGCTTGTTCATAAAATTTGGTGCGAATGGGGAACATTTCTGTTATTTTTTGTAAATTCTTACCCATTTTAGTTATAATAATTTCTTTTTATCTTTTTGATTTTAGCATATTTTTTTCTTAAAATGTACTAAACAAATCTAAAAACCAAAAAAAAAAAAAAAAAAAATCCCCACATTTCCATTTTTTTAAAAAAAATTGTCGCAAGTAGTTGGATATCTTAAGGTTTTCACATTAAACATATTTCATTGTATTAATGTCGCCTATTTTTTTTCATCAATAAATATTTTTCTTTGTTGTTATAGTGTCATTAAATTTACTTTGATTGCGTCACTTCTATAAGTGTAATAAAGTAGATCGCAGTTATATGAAGGGGGAAAATTATTTTGAATCAGAACTTACCTATGCGGAAAAGATGTTCTATTGCAGGAGATTAGGGAAAAAATTAATTTAAAAAAAGGAACTTCAGAACTTTTAATATTGCCACAACGGAATTAAATTTTCGAAAAAAATGGGAAAAGACTTAATTTTGGTTAAATGATTTTTAAGACTAAATAAAATTATTTTTCTACAGTATAAATAACCCAAAACGATGATTATTGATATATGAGCATTGAGTAGTGAATAGGACAATGTATATTGCTGCATATTTCATAACCCCAGCTCGAATTAGTCCGTTTCAAGCTTTTTTTCTGCGTTCCACTTTATTGTGCGCTAAATTTCGACAGTAAAGAGGTGTTTTTTTTTTTAGAAAATTGATTATTAAAGGAACTGTTCAATGTAACTGATATTTTTTCTTGTAACTATTTAGAAGTTGTACTTCCATCGCAATAAATGTTAAACAGTACTAAAAACTCTTTTTTTTTTTCTTTAATAAAAACTGTGACGGTTCTATCCGCGACTTTATTAACACCTTGTGGTCTCTTCTGGGGAAAAATAATTAATTCAACCAACCTTCGCCGACCAAGAAAGCGGGATTATGTAAATGAAGTATATTATATAAATTCTGTTTTCGCGAGTATGTGAGTTGGCACGTTGGAGTTGGCAAGTAGGAGCTAGCATAGAGTCTGCGAGTTAGTGTGTTAGTTGAAGATTGAAAGATAGTGGAGTTAGTAAGAGGTCTTGGAGTTGTCCAGGAAAAAGATTACAGAGCGTAGATCCAACGACATTGATCAAGCCGATAGAGATCACCTGCAAGTAGTTTCCAGTGTAGGATCCGATGCATAAAAAGTACAGGTATTGTGAACTTGATTAACTAGAAGTTAGCTTATTAGTGTGCGATGTAGTTTAGATTGAGCGTATTTAAGCTGTCTTAGATTCAGTTGAGGGTCCGTAGTAGTATTCCCCAGTTATAGAATTTCACCTCCGCGCTCTACTATTTAATCACCTACCTTATTAGGATTGTTATTGTGTCTGATTGATATTTTGGTAACAATAAATTAATTCGATTGAAATCATGTCTGTGGATCATTCAGTTTCTCCCAAACACCTAGCCGGGTTTACAAGTAGACAAGGGGGTTCAGATGTAAGCAGGAACCGACCGCTATTACAAAACTACCTTGATTTTTTACCATAAAAAAAAAAACTTCATTCCCTTTGTGGAAGAACTTAACATAAAATATAATTTTTTAATGTTATTTTTTCCATAATCTGCATGCGAGAGAACATCTTTCCAACATAAGTAAATTTTAAAATTCTAAAAAAAAAAAAAAAAAAAATTAATTTGCTTTTATGAGTAGCTTTTTTTATTGTTGTTGCTACTATGCTTCCATCAACCTTTTCGTGGGACATCGTGTGCCTCTGTAATGCCGGTTTTCAGGTAATCTACAGTTAACTTTTTATGAATTATGGCCCAGTGTGTAAAGTTGCTTAAATTTTATATGCTAGTATATGAAAATATATATAGGTTTGTTTTTAATATTAGTAAATTTCAAAACATTTAATGAGTGTGATGTTACCAAAAACTTAACTTAGCAAATTTAATATTTTTCGACGTAAATTTATTTTAACAAGCATAATGGACTGTCTTTTACGACCTAATTTTCTACCTTCTTTCACTCTTTTGTCTTTAAATTCATCAGTTGATTCAAGAAACACCATCTGTTGCAACACTATAAATCTAAAAAGGTATTCTTTTTTTTAATGTCTTGGAAGATTATGATTTTTTAAAAACATTTTTTTTAATCATAGACGATTTTGTTTTATATTTTTATGGAAATAATTTTTATATTTATGTTTATTGGTTATTGTCAAAAGATTATATAAAATTGTTTTACGAAAATTTGTGATTATCAAAATATTTATTTATGGAAAGATAGTAAAATTCCCTGAGTGTTGCTAAAATGTGATTTATATCTTGTTAAATAAAAGATAGCAAGGTTACGATCCATAAATGAAAAGAATTATTTTAGATTGATTTAAAAAAGTTTGCAGGTAATGAAATTTTTACTTGTTACAAGATCGATATAAATGTTAATTAATTTAAATTTAAAAATTATTATTTTCAAAAGAACAAGGATTTTTTCCATTTCTTCGAATGATTTTTAGAATAATAGTCAAATTCCTTTAGGTTCCATTGCGTCATTTAATACAGAGTACATCCGTAATTGTCTGGAAGAATTTCAGGGTTAAATAAATAAATGAATCAGCAAAACAATTTTTTTCTTTGCTTTAGACAAGTAATTCATCTTGAAAAAGGAAATACTGAACTCTTTTAGCACACACACACACACATTCAAATATTCTTCACATTTAAAATCTACTGATAAAAACTCGTTTTACTACAACAAATGTGATTAGTTTTACTCTCGTCTCGCTATTTTAGTAATAAAACAACTCAGAGATGTGGGAGAATTTTTTCATAGTTTAAAAACCAGTTTATTACACACTCGACTTATTTTTTAATTTTATTTTTCCTAACATAATAATAACGTGGCTGGTTTTTAACGGCTTTAGCTACGTTCTTTGATTTGCGATATCACCTTGAACAATTTGATATATTGAGGAAAGAAAGTAAAACAATCGTTTGCTTCAGAATACAAGTGTTTGTTTTAAAAAACTATTATAATATTTGCTTTTAAAAACACAACGCTGTTCTAAAAAGATGTAATTAAGAAGAATATACTCAAAAATCATCTGACTTTATAAAGAATAAAAATGGAGGGAAAAATATTTCTAAAAATAAATATACAAATAAATGAAAATTTTTTAATTTTATTTTAACATTTCTAATTTTTTCAAAAATAATAGCTGTTCTATTTGCGAACTAATATAAAATGAAGAAATTTAATTTTATGTTGTTAGTATTTATATTTCTCTTTGTAACATATGGAAATGGTTGCAGAATATGACTAAAGTGGATCTCTGATATATGTTCCAAAAAGTCGTCAACTTTTTTAAATATGTGGTTTCATTTTTTTATACCTAATTTTGAATTTCCTTGAAAATTTTTCTAGCAATATTAAACTCTTTCTTTCGTTTTATTAATTTATTTTTAAATTTATTTATTTATTTATTTATTTTAAATTTATAATTTACTATGTTTGGGATACCTTAAGTACAGTTTATTGCCTTATCAAGTGGACCACAAAAGTGTTCGTACACATGTAATTTCCTATAAAATTTAAAGTTTTCGACTAATAAAAATTAATATATTGTAATTGTAATTTGTTATGATATCTGCAACTTGTTCTTAATGGAAAGACATAATTAATTTTTTAGAAATAGTATAACTATTATTTTTGAAAATTAATAATCAAAAAGCTACTGAAAAATTACACCACAAAAGTCTACGTACACTTAAAAAAATCTCAACATAGCTTTAAATATTGTATTTCTTTCTTTATTTAGTACTTAGTAGGATATCTTTTAGTGTCCACAACAATTTTCAAGCATCTTGGAAAAGATTTAATCAGTTTTTTGTTATTTCTGCATCGATTTTCCTCCATGTTTCTGTGATTATTGTTTTTACTTCCCATTATGTGTTTATATGTCATGTTTTCTTTTTTTTTTAATTAAATTCTCATCAAACATGCTCTACTGGGCTAAATAAACTGATTGAGGAGGTATTTTCAGAATTTTGGGACAGTTACAGAAACACCAGCGGCGTACATTGAGAGCAATGCGCTTAGCGTCATTGTCCTGTTAAAAAATGAAGTCGCCTCCAATAGCCAAATTTTGGGCGCGGATAATTTAAAATATCTCTTTAAAATATTTAAATAGAGCTTCTGATTCATAATACCATAAAAAAAAAATATCAAATTACCTAATCCTGAAGCCGATTTACACCCCCTCCTCCACCTCCATGCTGAAGCACGGAGGAAGAGGAGTTCTTGTTCCACAAAAATTCATGGGATTAAATTCCTCATTTTTTCATTTACAAACTAATATATGTCCATCAGAACCAAAAATGTTGTATTTTCTGGTCATCCTAATCAATTTGCTGTCAATTTTGAATTTTCTGAAACTTAATCCCAAGAATCTAGTTGGATCAATGATCCATGGAGGTGAAAGTTTTCGTGCGTGGAGGTGTAAATCGGCCTTAAAATAAGGTAATATGGTATTTTTTGATAGTATTGTGAATCATAAGCTCCATTTAAATATTTTAAAGAGAAATTTTAAATTATCCGCCCAAAAGTTGGATGCTGGAGATGACTTTATTTTTTAAAAGGATAATGACGCCAAGCGCACTGCTCTCAATGTACGCCGCTGGTGTCCCCTATAACTGTCCCGAAATTTAAAAAAACATCTCCTCACTCAGTTTATTTAGACCAATAAAACATATACGGTGAGAATTTTATTTAAAAAAAAAAAAGAGAAAACATGACATATAAACACATAATGTGAAGTAAAAACAATAATCACAGAAACATGGAGGAAAATCGATGCAGAAAAATAACAAAAAACTTATTAAATCTATACCAAGATGTTTAAAAATTGTTGTGGATACTAAAAGATATCCAACTAAGAATAAATTAAGAAAGAAATACAATATTTAAAACTATGCTGAGATTTTTGTTAAGTGTACGAAGACTTTTGTAGCGTAATTTTTCAATAGCTTTTTGATTATTAATTTTTAAAAATAATAGTTTTATTTTTTAAAAAAAATTAATTACATCATTCCCTAAGAACAAGTTGCAGACATCATAAAAAAATCATAATTACAATATATTAATTTTTATTAGTCGAAAACTTAAAATTTTATAGGAAATTGCAAATGTACGAACACTTCTGTGGTCCACTGTATATATAATTTTTTTTTAATTCTATCATTGAAATCTACAAGGATAAAAAATTAAATTTTTTAAAATAGGGACAAATTTCGTAGACATTCTACACAGCTTCTGAAAGTTATTTTTACAATCAAAAGGAAACATAAAATTACACTAAGCGACAATGAAATTGCTTCTTAGATAAAAGTACCCATTCCTGAATGAACTTGACGTGCTGAACGCAAATATTTTGAAAAAAAGCTCTGATTGCGTTATTGGCGAAAGAGATATTTGCGTTTTTTTTTTTGCGTTATAATGTAATTGCTCTAATGTAATGTAATACGTGTTATATAGTATATAGATTATATGCTTTTTTATGTGTGTGTTGTTAATTATCTCCTTGTCAAGCTTCTGCTAGATGA
>BMAO01016422.1:0-19913 GCA_019973975.1 Trichonephila clavata | reverse complement strand
TTTTCAACGACATCCTTTTTGCCTGGAACTGAAAAAGACTTTACTCGTCTGTTGCAAATTTCAACAGCAAAGGGTGCAGCCCATTATTAGATTTTGCAAGTGTAGATGAGTTATGAGAGTACCCTAACACGAGCATTTTCAATAGGACAGGAAATTATCTTTTCCCACTCTACGACGCAGAATATTTTTAAGAGATTTTAACATTTTCTCTTCTTCTTGAGAGAAGTAAAGTTTTTATGTACATTTAGTACACCGTATATTGAGTGAGAGTGAGATTTATATTAACGTCGCACTATACAGGGTGTCCAGCCTTAATGTGACCCAATAGCTAATTCCGAACCGTTCGGTTTAGATATGCACTTCCAATTTGAAAAATGTTTTTAAAAAAGGTAAATCATGTTTTTACGTGCTTTTCGAACCAAAAAACCCATTTAAAAAAATTACAAAACATTGACTTTTTATACGGTCCCCAGGTGCTATCACTTATATTTAGAAAAAGATGCAGTACACAAAAACAAAGAAACACAAAAAGTTTCATTTTATTACGATAAAAACTGACCGAGTTATGCCTACATAAATTTGAAGCATCGAGTTGCTCAAGAAAAGGGGGTCGTATATTAAATTGAGTTTAGAGAACAGTAATTCACTATCTACAGAAAGAGCAAAAGAAAAACATCATAGTTATTTTTAAACATAGAAGTAAACATGATAGATTGACAATTTGCATTGCTGTATGGCAAACAATAAAAATTAAATTGAAGAAATACAATTTGTACCGAAAAGATTAAAACAGCTTGCTTTAACAAATAGCAGCAAAATAATACAGGATTTTCCGTTCAAATTATAGCATAATGTGGAACGATGCGCCAATCATTATTATATCAGAATGACCAAATTCACTTAAATGATGGTGAAGGCACGAGGTGGCACGATACAAGGGGATACGTCTATGACAACTCCCAGTTTCATACATGCGTTGAACAGCACGGGCAATTGTACAATAAGATGGATGTCTTAGAGTGGGAAATTTAATGGCATAAGGTCTTGCCGCATCTCTCTTATTTCGATTACACTGCCCATAAAACAGTACCATTTCGCAGTATTCTTCATTTGTATACATCTCGTTCTTCCTACTAGAAATCGTAATATTAGAATACGACTGTATGCAATTGCAAGCGACTACACAACTGATTTTTAACGTTCGTATGATCAGCAAAAACGCAGCAAATCAGACTGAAGCCCGCAGCATATAAGTGTATTTTTTGGAACTGCTTTTGAAATGTTTTCTTCGTCCAAAATATTTTATTTTTTCTATGTTTTACACGTACACAGAATAATATTTATTTCTTAAGGTCTCAATTGTTGTATTGTTAACGTATGCTTTTAAATTTAAAATGATTTACATAAAAGTGACGTGCAAGAGCGAAGTTTCCTGCATAGTTCCAACTATTTCACTTTGGAGACGGCCCTTACTAGCTTCTTGAAAATGCCGAGAAAATGGAGAAAATATGTGTTTTTTAAAGTTCCATAACTCGGCCAGTTTTTATCGTAATAAAATGAAACTTTTTGTGTTTACTTTTTTTTTTGCATTGCATCTTTTCTAAATATAGATGAGGACCTAAGGACCGTATAAAAATTAATTTTTGTAATTTTTTTCTAATTGGGTTTTTTTGGTTCAAAAAGCACGTAAAAAGATTAACCTGTTAAAACATTTTTCAAATTGAAAGTGCATATCTAAATTGAACGGTTAAGGAATTAGCTATTGGGTCACATTAAGGCCGGACACCCTGTATATAAACACGATCGCTATTGGCGACGGACTTCGTAATTTTGAACCTCGGTCAAGTGATAAGATAACTGAGTTGACACACACCATCTCTAAATTACAACACAACGAAAACACGAGGAATTTCAGCCCTACAGATTTTAAGTGTATCAGTCCCTCGACACATAGGGTCTTCAGAGGCACCAGGAGTCGAACTCACGACACAAGTACTTGACTACAGCCACTAAGTTACCGCTGTAATTGTACGAAGGATGAAAAGAAAAAAGGTTACAAGCCGCAGCATTTGAAAACTGCGGTCATCGTTTGAAAGTGCGAGCCGGGATTCGATTTTTATGGAAAGTATCTGTCCGCATCTGAGAGACCAGAGCAGAATAAGCAGACAACATGTAGTGAAATGGTGTCACTCTTTTCAATCAAGCAGACAGAATGTTGAAAAAGGTAATATGGCAGAGAGTGACCGGCCAGGTTCTTCAACTGCAGGATGAGCGTGGACGAATTGAAGTAATGATTCAAAATGATTGACGGGTAACTCTGAGTAAAATCCTGTCAGAGATGGGACTAAGCTAACGTAGCGGGCAGCAATCGTTTCTAATGTGCTGCGATATTCCTAAACAGTGCTGAAAACATCCGTCGAGACCTGGCTCAATGCGAACAAGGACCTGATTTCTACCAAGACGGGTTAAACAAGTTGGTTCTGTGTTCTGATAAATGCCTAAATAGACTTGGTGATTAAGTCGAAATGTGATAAACACGTATGCCTCTTTTTCCCTGTTTTATTTTCTGTCTATTGTTAATAAATACAGTCGATTTTCTCGATAATACGAAGTTGAAGGGACCAATGAAAAACTACGAATTATCAAGAATTCGAATTATCAAGAGGATAGGAAAAAAATCTCCCAAAATACAACGAAAACAAATTTTTTTCTGACACATTTAAATTTGAAACTATTTAATAAAACAGCAATTATACATAAGCATAAATTATTTTAAAGTATTTTTAAAAAGTACTTATTATACACCGTATAAATATTACAGAAGTTAAAAAGTCCTGTATTAAAAGAATACATTTATGTATTAAAAACTATTAAAGAATGCAAACTGTACATAAATAATTTTTTTTTTTTTTTTTTTTTTTTTTTTTTTGCAAAAAATCTGTTATATATGTTTTTGTTTTTTATGGCATTCAATCTAACTTTGTCAATAGATTTTTATAGAATAAATGAAACTTGAAAAATGTCCGCATCAACATGATTTTGAAAGAAAAAGTTGCTTAGTTTGTTTAGTGACACTTTAGTTTCTGTCAGAGTTATCGGAGTCAATCAACTCCGATGGTCACAAAGAGGCTACGCTAAGGGGGAGATAGCAGAGGCGATACAACACAAAACATGGAAGCTCCAACCTGTGTGCTGAAGGGCCCTACATGATTGTGAGCATTTGAATTGTTGACAATTTTATTAGATCACTTCGAATTATCGCGTGTTATATTCTGGTCAGTCACAGATTTTACTTCGAAAGATTGAGTGTACCACAAAGTATTGTTTTAGTTTTATATATGAAGGGTTTTTCTAGGGGCTGAGCATACACTTCGAATTAGCGAGAGGTTCGTATTATCGAAGGTTTGAATTCCCGAGAGTCGTCTGTATTTATTTATTTGACTTGTAACCTTTTTTACTGATCAACCCTCGTACATGCGCAACAAACCTTCCAAATCCATAAACTTTTCTCTGTGTTATCCCCATTTAAAAATACAAACACTTTAATTCCCAGTCACAGTAATAATCATCAAAATTATTGTTTAAATGCTCCCAGTAATCCAATGAAACATTCCGCAGTCAAAAATTATCTCCCAGCAGCTATAACACTCTTTAAACATAATGAATCACTGCAATAAATAAAGTCAATTTAAAGTTGCAGTTGAGTCGTAAATCAGACGTTAAAAGCATTTCCCTCTTCATGCTTTGTCAGTTTTTAACTCCTATTTCTGATATTTTAAACCCCAATTTATCGAAAAGCAATTTATCAGACGTTATCGTTCTGTCGCGAAATAAACTTTTGAAAACTGTGTCGTTAACGGCTTGCCGAAATACATTACTTGCTCAACAAATACACAGCAGACACAGAATTCGATTATTTTTAAACTTGTTTAGGGTAGTCTAGAGACACTAAATATGATAAATGGCTGTAGGAAATTTGAGTTCACGTGCATTTATCTCAATCCTTTTAAACGTGTTGCTGAAATTTCAGATTTATTTTGTAAGGTTCAAAGTTTCTTCTTAATTCTTAACATTTGTTTCTCTTTTTCTTACTTATTTATTTGTTTTTCTTTGAACTATATATATACATATATATATATATATATAAAGCTAGGAGTTTACTATAGTACTACTGTGGCTAAGACTTTATACTATCATGACTATAGTTATCTTAGGTTTCTATCTATTTTGTGTATATTTTTGAATTATATATTTATAAATATATATATATATATATTTCAAACATTGTATTGAACATGGATACCCTGCTAATTTTATTTACAGTTACATAGTATAATTCATCTTGTAACCATAACCAAGCAAAATTGTCCTCTTGTTTCTTAGTATAATTCATCTTGTAATAACAGTAGCATTTTTATTTAGTTGTACAGTTAATCGATAGATGGCACCACAGGGTAAATAAATTAATAATAACATATTTTATATAAAAGTAATTGTATATGTCTGGGTTCAACAAAAATTTTGTACAAATTTTAAAACAATGGTTAGAGTTTTTAAATGGAAAAAAATAGGCTTAATGTTGTTTTAGCATAGCTATATTTTATGTGTTACTGATATACTATTTTCTGTCACGTGACAAAAATGGTTATTGCTGTACTATTGCTTATTATAGGCTATAATTTTATCGTTGCATATTGATAGATTTTCGTTTTATTTGTAATAGCTAAAAATTCTCTTGACATTTCTTACTCTTTCCCTATGGCCCAGCTTATTAGCAAATACAGGTGAAGGTTGGATAGCCGCAAAACTTTGTTTAAACCTGCAATCCTGATTCCTAAGGCCAGGAGTTTGCTATAGTACTACTGTGGCTAGTATATACTTTCACTATATTGACTAGTTATCTCAAGTTTATAACTATTTTATGTGTATTTATATTGTATATATATATATATATTTCTTGTTTAAAAAAATCAGGAAAAAAAGTTATAAACATTTTATTAAATATTGCTTAATTCAAAGATACCCAATTAATTTTATTAATAGTTATTTAAATACAGAAATTCTAAATAGTAAGGATTAAAATTTCTTAGAATATTAATAGTTTATTACTATAAATTCATCATTTTTCCTAGATAGATATAGTTACTTCCATATTCTAATGTTAGATAAAATTACTTATTCTCTTGGTACTTATTTTTTTTAAATATTTAAATACATTTATAATCCTAGTGTCCCTATAGTAATGGTAGTATGTTGCACACTTTTTATGTCTTTATTTCTATTCTTTTCATACTTTTGTTAAGTGTGCTACTATTCAGTCATTCCTATGCTTTGAATTTGCATTTGAGTCTAGAATCAGGCAATAACTTGTTTATTATACTTCGATTTAGCGCGGGCTCTGCATTTTTGAGTGCAATTTTTAGGTAAGTTACCTTTTTCTTATAATGGATTTAGATATTCTATCCATCTTTTTCAATAGGCTTTTGTCCATTATTATAAACAGAAAGGGGGAAGGTTGGCTGGTTAAAACACATGTTCAATTCCACTTTTATATAAATTATTTTTTATGTAAGAGAAGAACAAAAGCACTAAGGCAGCAAAGTTTATAAAACTATAACATCAATATTTTTATATTTTAAAGTCTACTATTTTTAATTTCTTATATCCTTTCTAAAATCTATTGTCTGGTTATCTTGTAATTTCAATTTTTTTCAGTTCTGAATATTAATTATTCCTTTCTCTCTAGTAGAGGAAATTTTGACTATATATATAATATAATATATATATATATATAATATATATATATATAGTAAAATAAAATGAAAGAAATACATGGCATAATAAAATTGATAATACAAAATTGCATCACTAACGAAGCTAGAAGATTTAAACCAGATTTCAAGAAACACAATTTTAAAAATGATGGAAAAGTCTATTGTAGAAGAATTAACTAAGCGTATATGTAACATGAAACAGAATTAGAACTTTAAAATGTAAGAAGCCAAAAGAGTCAATAGACTAAAATGAAGACCTGTTGTGATTTCTAAAGCTGTTGCTGAATTAGGACCAGCAAAATTAGTGTTAAATATATTTTATGGATCCAACCTTCCCCTGTTCAGCAGAAATTTTATACATAACAGGAAAACATACCCATATTGATAAGTTACCCCTAAAATCAACCACGTGTAATTTGCAACCAAAAGAATATATATATATATATATAGTTTTATTAATCCTTAATTTAGAGATAAAAACGATTTTACCATAAAACATATAAGGAACAAACAGATGTTAGAGCTTAAAAACATGATTGCTGCAGTAATGTAAGCTATGCTGACTTTGGACAGCTTTTTAGGATTAATATAAAAGGGGGGATTAATCAGTTTTATAGCTAGTTTAGCCTCCGCTTTTTTCTGTTTATTTTAATTGAGAAAAATCCTATGGAAAATAATGGATTGATATTCTGAATCCATTACAAGAAAAACGAAACTTACCTAAATTTGCATTAAAAAATGCAAAGACCACGATGAATCGGATTACAATAAACGTTATAGCTAAACCTTGAATCCAAATAAAGATTCAAAGTTATAATATTACAGTCCGTATTGTAGAATACAAATAAGAATAAAAATTATTTGAATTAAAATAATTGTTAACTTAGTGTTTAAAGTTAAATACTATAATAATAAGGTTAAAAGTAAAATGTTTAGACTTTATTTGTAAGATCTACTGTTATCCCTTATATGAATTCAATATGTAGACAATTAAATGTAGATTATATATAAAAATTTGAATAATTAAAATATATTTTTTTAATATTAACTAACTGTTAATCTACAAATAAGAGTTTATTCCTTACAATGTAAAATAGTTTTATATATAAATAATTATTGATAAAATTGATTATTTTCGATTAATACACGATTTAATAAAAAAAATTAGTGATTTTTTTAACTTGCATCTTTTTTTACCCTACTTGTATATTATAATAATATTTCTGGAAATTTTTTGGTTTATGTATATTATTTTTTCAGTGAGGTACTTTTGTAATATTGAGTTTAAAGTCATTCCTTTTTTCATATAAATAAATTACTTTATCTTTCAGTGGTATTTCAATATCTAGAATTTTTGCGTCAAAACTGGTATTTATCTGTATCAAAAATTAAGGTAATCAGGATAAAAATTAGTGCTTGTTTTGAAATTCTAAATCTTACCAAATATGTTAATGTCATATACATAAAGAAAACTGTAACCTGGATATATATATATATATATATATATATATATATATGTATATAATACATACAGTGAGGAAAAGGGCCTTTTTAAAAAAAAGCAAAATAATAATAGATTTTTGGAAAAAAAATTCAAAAGTTATCGACAAATTTTTTTATGTGCGATGCTCTTGGACCTTATCCTGGGGTTAGCAAGGTTCGTAGAAATTAATTTTAAGAAAATTCTATTTTCAGATTCTTACTAATTTTGGATATAAATTAAGATATATGTTTTGATACGTAGATTATACATATAACTTCCTATATTAGTGTAAATATTTCTGAACTATTAACCATGGCCAAATAAATTATTTCGTTCACTTTTATATTCATTTAGTTCTTTTTTTATTATTCAGTTTTTTTTTAAGAAAATGAGTTTTTATTTTCTTTGATTTGCAATATTTATCTAGTTGGCAGTTCGCCTGATGGTTTCTATTTTTTTGCGTTAAGTTAGTTTTTTTGTTGCATTCTCTGAAAATAAATACACTCTTGTAACTCATTCCAAAGCAGTTGTTTAAATTTTGTTTGATATTCATTATTTTCTAATGAAAATGAAGATACTTAGAGTCTTTTATAATTTTATATTTTTTTGTAAAATACTGATAATCATAATCTATTACTTTGTTAGTACATATTTTTTTAAACTTATATAGCTATTATTTAAAAATATTACACATAATCAGAATTACATTAAAATGACACATATAATACCATGCAATATAAATACATTCAATGCCACCATATATTCAATAACATACATGTAAATTCATTGCAAAATGTAATACATTCAATATTTATAAATATTCTCTAACACATACATACAAGTATATATGCATGCAATTTCACAACACAACCATTAGCATCCTACATTCAATAAATCATACATTTAATATCATGCAAAATCAATGCATTCATTATTTCGATTTCCAATTATTTCCACTGTTTATGGATAATTGGACTTTTACGTAAAGTTTTTTCATGAAATGATAAATAACATAATGTTTCGCCAAATTCGTTACGTGGTTACGTTAAAATTTAGAAAAATATATATATCAAACCATAAGCACAACTAAGAGTCAAAGTTCATACTTCTTTCCTTTGAAGTAGAGTAGATCAACAGATCATACTATGAAGGATAAACTAAATATCGTATGACACAATCCAAATGGCTGTTGTGGTCGTCTCCTTCCCTTCGTGAAGGAAGGAGAATTTACAGAGCCTGAGACAGGTTGGACTTCTTACACGATAGGTGGCGACACCATCTATCTCTCCCTCCACAATTTAGGCATCGGCTAGAGGGAAGGGAAATATTCTCCAATACTTCATAGTTTCTGTTGCCACCACCCACAGGACTTTCGGACCCACTGATTTAACGAGCAAGTTCTCCGTGTGTACTCAGAAGGTATTTGGTTGAACCGGGCATCGAACCCAGGCCCTCCGTTCTGGCTACGCACTAGGCTACCCACAGCCCTAATCCAAAGGGCGAAGATATAAATTAACAGACGTAGGCAGCATTTCCGGTTTAGGAGCAATTTGTTCTGCTATGGAGGTTGTACTGTGTATTTTTGAAATTTTAGACAAGTACAATAAAATTTACATTTAAAAAAATAAAGCAGGTTAATCAACCATTCATACATGACATTGAAAAATAAAATCAAATATTTTCTGCCACTAATTGTTTAAAAACTAACCAATTGTGAATAAAAGTTTTGATATCATTTATTGCAGTTTATACAAAATGAAATTTCTGTGTATCGCAATGGTTCTTTTTGCTGATTGTAAACACATCAGCCATGCTCATTAAATCGTTTGTTGCCATTTTTTTTATTAAGTCTTTATAATACAAAAATTAACTGTGGTTTTAATTGAATGAATCTCTGCTATCAACCAAACTTATTTACAGAATTGGGAATCTGATTCGAAGAAAGGATAAAAATCCTTACAAAATACTTCTGATATAATGGTTTGATATTTGCCAACTAACGCTTACTTAGGAATTATTATTATTCTAATCCCATTTACACGGATAATTAAAAAATTACTTACGCTTTCCGTTCTATAACTTTATTAGACAAAGATAGATGAACAGATGCATTTCTTCGGATGTAGTTTCAATGCACTTGTTCCAGAGCTTCAAGCTCATGTCTGCTTTCCTGACAGAAGACCTGACAACTGGTCGTGAAGCCACTTTTGTATTGTATCTCGGTCGTCTATGTTTGAAGGCAAATCGACCTCTCAAAGATTTTTTGAGTGGTCTAAGGAGATGAAAGTTTGAGTTAGCATCTGGATTATGGGGAGAGTGTTCCAGAGTCTTCAGGCCAAACCCATTGATTGTTGTGGTAAGCATTCTTGGTACCCATCGCCCACACACGTTACGGAATTTCAGTTCGTCAAGGGGAAAATTTGATAGTCAGAAACAGCGACTTAATGTTTAAAGAAGATGCAACCTTATCTATGGTACCTCGCCTATATGCCGTAACCATTTCTCCAGCTTGTTGAATGTTGTCGTGAATGGTCGAGGTTGACAGTCCCTTAGCTCCCTCGATTTGTGTTACGTTTGTTCTGCCATTTTTCGACATTTCCATTCACAAATAAAACGCTTTTCTAGATAAAGTCCTTTCTTTGTATTGTGAAGAAAGTTTCCGATGAAGTTTATCCCCTTTAACACCCTCCGATTCCAAAAATCTGATAATTCCTGGGAGCTTATCTTAGATGAAATCTTATTGCAGAGCTTACATGCTTACAACAGACGAGATTCATCTCGTCTTCATTCTTGCAATAGACGTAACTAACTCTCATTTTATTGCGGAGTTTACAAGCTTATAACAGACGAGATCCATCTCGTCCCAATGCTTACAATAGACGTAACCATCTTTCATCTGATTGTGGAGCTTACATGCTTACAACAGATGAGACCCATCTTTCATCTGATTATGGAGCTTACATGCTTACAACAGATGAGACTCATTTTCATCTCGTTCTCATGCTTACAATAGACGTAACCATCTCTCTGTTTAACGATCTCTCATTGATTGCGGAGCTTACATGCTAACAATAGACAAGATCGTAGTTAAATTCTGAACACATAGCCACAGACACAATAACTCAATGCATGTGCCTGCGCCCCCTATCTATTTGGCAAAGTTGTAGAACGAAAGGTGTGAATAATTTTTGACTTATTCCCATACATATACTGTAATTTTACATTTAATTATGCTAAAAAATTCTATAAGATGTTTTTGTTTTTATAAAACTGATTTACATAATTTGTAATAGTGATGTTTAAGTCTTCAAGAAGTCATCCACCTTATCCATTTTGTGGTGTCTAACTTTATTTCTCCTGGCTGAAATTCTTGCAATATATTTACAAAAAGTTCAGCAAGAAACATTCATTTTATTTCTTATTGAATTCCTTAATTCACCTGAGATCAGACTATCGTTAGACTCATACGAAAAAGTCTTAAACGCCAACATTCATTTTAACAACATTCATCATTAAAACTGTCATACATACATTCTAGAAAAACAGCATATACTTAATCACATTTAGAAATACCATATATACATTGTCATACAATCTATACAAATACATATATACAATATATACCATATGCACAACACATTTACATGAGTATCATACGTATTATAAATCAATATCTATTATACTCATTTTGGTCATAATTTGTTTTTAATTTTTGATAAAAAAAGTGTTTTTATAATATTTCTTTCAGATATCATTACACATCTTACACTGCAATCAAACATTTTTTTTTATCGAACATTACTTTCAAGACTGAAAGATAAATGAGAAGTAAGTTTGTAGGAATTTGACAGTTCCTGTTGCCAGAAGTCAATTTAGCAGACGGAAGAAGTGAAAAAAAAGTTCTGTGTGACCGACATTAATCCTATTATTGCTCTTCCACGCGATCATCCACTTTGGGAAAGTTGGTCATGGTTTACAGTGAATGGTTTGTACTAAGAGACCATCCTCTTTGATTAATGAGAGGAACCCAAAAGGAAAGAAACCGGAGCAATTACTCTTTCCAAAGCTTGTGTGTGTGTGAGTGTGTGTGGATACTCATCAAAAACAAAATAAGTTGTTGGCGCTCTTTTTTCTGACTTTTTCCGCAATTTCTTCATTATAACTGCCACGTTAATCTCTTTATTGTGATATAGAATATGTGATAGGAAATACAATTCTCTTTTTAATATGAAGTGTGTTGACTTCCATAAGAAATTTGGAATGTTCCTTATATTTACCAAAGAGAGAGAACTTCAGAAGCACAGACGAATCAGTTGTATCAAGCAAAGCCTGTAGATTTATGGAAATTCAATTTAATTATGTAATACTGCCATATGGAACCATGTCCTGTGCAATGATATTAATTCCGATGATCAGTTTTCGAAATATTTCAATAGATTTTCCGCTTTTTAAAGTTGGCATACATCTTTTTCTTATTTTAATGGCACTTTCTTATATCTTGGGTATCATTACAGATATAATTCACTATTGTAAAGATTCAGGTTGAATAAGAAAAACATAGATTAAAAAATTTAAAATTTAGAGCAGTTGGGGCATTTTTGCACATGTCTGGAGATTTCAATACATGCACGTTATAATCTCTTGCACGCTTTGATGAAAAAAATTAAGGAGTTTGATGTTTTTTGGTTCTTTGATGAACTACAAAATAGCACACAAAATACCATTTACAAACTAGAAGACTTTAAATGGTCTTCCGAGGTCTCGCACCGTTTTTCTCTTCTTTCAGTTTCGGTTATAGTTTCAGTTTGAGTTATCGTTTTTATATTTTTTTACGTTACTATCGGAAGAGGGTATTCCTTCTCTTAAGGTATTTTTACAGCGTCTTGCACCCAAGTCAGAAAAGTTTTGGATGGTTAATTTAGAAATATTTTATACACTTTTATACCGGTGTCATATAGCTTGTTCTTTATGATAACACTTTTGTATGTCGTGATTTTAGTGTAGATACAGTTCGTTACCAAAAGAGATTTAGTAACAAATGCTTTTTACACAAACTATGAAATGATTTTCTTGTACTGATTTAATTTATTTTTACTATATTTATCAGATAAAATTGCTTTGAAAAAAAGGCCAGTGGCTAGGTGGTAGCGTTTTGCTTTTCCACATCACAGGTCCGGTGTTGAAAATCCCGGGCTGGGCAAAGTCGACTCAGCCTTCCATCCGTTAATTCAAAGCTTGCTTGGGAATTAAACACTTGGGTTTTCGCCTCAGACTGACCATTCTGACCGGGACATCTGCTCATGCACCTCAGTGCCCAAGTTCACGTACACTGAGATGATCACAGTAAGCCTTGGCCCTCATGGGCTGTTGTGTCACAGAGTTTAGTTTTAAATGATGTTAAAGTGATCGTTTTTTGCATCATTTCACAATATTTTTTTTGTTTTAACTGTACCGTATCACCGAATCGAGGTAACTCTTAGTTGGTAAGATAACTTGTTCAGAAGAGATGAGTCTTGTATTGTATTCTCAAAGATTATAGTGTAACTAAAGACTGAGCTGCTTGTTAAATTCATCGTAGAGAAAATCTCAAATTAGGGCATGGAGAGGGGAAGAATCTTTGAGACTTAGATGATATAGGGGCATCCTCTGAGCCTAGTTCAAAATTAGGAAACGTTTCAGGAAGTGGATCTTCGAGTCAAGTAGAAATAAAAAACTGGAATCATTCATTAAACAAATTACAACAGAAGTTCTTTCGATGAGACTACCGATGCATTTACCATACTTTACGATTAACATCCAGATATGAAATTAAATGTACTTTCCAAAAGCAAAATCCATAATCCCTATAGAGGTTTTTTTCTTTTTCAATGGCTCGACAGCCCTGGGCCTTCGCCTTCTCCAGAAGTTTTCTTTCAACAACTGTTTTCCAGTTTTAGACCTTTAAAATGTTTAGGTCTCTTACGGCAATTTATAGTGGTCACTGATAAAAAAATCTTCCAAAATTCTTCAGCAAACAAATGATGCACGGCAAGCTTTAAAAGCACTTGAGCTGAATGTTAGACGCACAAATTCCAACAATAACGATTGAATTTATTTAAATATATGGAGTACATATGCAAAGCCTGCTAAGAAATGAAAAACCTTTGAAACTATTTCGTGGCTATTCGAAGGATGATATTTTTAGTGGACCAGGAGTACACTTGTTTCATCTGGATATCTATACAAGGGATTTTCATTAACAATTTTTTCGAATCCTTACAATCTTTCTAAAACATTTTACCATCTTTATATCGATACATCTAACTGCATACTCAGCGGCATTGGCATTGAATAATCTTAACAAGGTTAAACTTCAGACATGCTGTGAAATTTCGAATAATTAAGAGGTATCTGGTGTACCATTTCCCACTTACCTTCGTTAGACGCTTCGGAGTTGTCAGTGGATTGCATCTCTGCTTGCCTCTTACGCATGGCATTGTTCAACACGTTTGCGAGTTGGCCCAATATTCTAGACTTTTCATCCTCGAGTACATGGGAGGCCCCGGTTTGAGGGTTATGAACTGTAACACGAGAATATGCAGCCGAAGCTGAAATGGCAAAAGGGCTAATATTCTCTTCATCACGATACGTGAATAAAGTGATAATACAGATCTTTTTTTAAAGAAGTTAATAATCATAAAATCAAAACGTTTTTTTAACAAATTGTTAACATTATTTGTTAGTTTTGAAAAATATAAAAGAATTAGATCCAAAATGAAAATGGACTGCTCTAGGTTAAAAAAAATGTTCTTCACGTAATTTTGACTGCTTTATGTGTTTACTATAAAGCTACTAAACATTACAACAATCAATTTATTGTTTTCCATTGTATAATATATTCTGTATACTTTCTGTTTTTTGATTCATTGGTTTCTTTTAAGGTATCCGAACACGTTGAAAATGATCAAATTAGGTCAAGACAGATATTTTTTATTTTATTTTATTGAATAGAGCTATCTTTTGACTTTACGAAACATACTTTGCTTTGTTTCTACACTACCTAGAGGCCAAGTTACAATCAATTTTATAAAGTTAGAAAAACCGGAAGTGAGTTTTTGATCTACCAGAAGTGGGCATTTAAATTGCTCAAAATCTATCATGGCGAGTCTGATAACTCAAAATATTGCAAATGTATTTCTATAAAACTTTTTGAACCTGATATTTATGTTATTTTCTAGAGAATGTACTAAAATATTTCTTATTGTCTGTATACTTTTTGAGTTATGGCTTGTTATTTAAATAATGGTCTCATAAAGAATGTAACATTTCTTATAATGTTTACTCAATCAGCTCTAAAATTTTCAAATTTTAATAAAACATTAAAATTTTAGTACATTTACTAGACATATGCATCTAATTTGTTTAAGTAATACTTTTATATAATATATGTTCACTACTTTTTTCTCTAACTGCTTTGAAGTTTTTCAAAAATATTGCTAAAATTTCACTTATAATTGTGATTTTTGTGAAATTCAGGTAATTTTTTAAAAATATTGATAGTGATATTTTTTTTTTATTGGTATTGAATCCTAAAAAAGCATTTATAATGTTTTAGTATGCTATTTTCTTAAAAAATACTCCGACCGTGTTCGGGTACCTTAAATCTTAAAAATGGCTTTTTTTGTTGTAACTTTAATTTCTGTCAACGAATGCATAACTTACAGCCGACTAAGTTTTGACGAGTGTTAGATGACTTTTCTGTCTTAAAAATTTTCATTTTGGATCTTATTCTATAATTTGAGGGTAGATGAGCAGCTTATAAAAAATTACATCAAGTTATACATACGTGCAATGAAATTATAAATTGGTAATATTTCACCAAAATACCCATGACAATTAATTAATTACATGATACATACAAGAAATATATGTTCTTTGCAAAAGTCAACAAATAAAGCTGAATAAACCTTTTCAAAATCTTACCATCTCTTAGACAAAAATTTCATGGAGAAAAGTTATCAAAATAGACGCTTATTCCCTTATAATAGCATTAAATGATAATTTGAGTATAGTGAGTCGAATAACGGTACACGTAGAAAATCAAAATAATTAACTACGAACGGGATCCTGTCTAAACTTTATGGATATATTTATGTAAGTAAAAATAATCTCTCGACAAATTACACTTTCTTTTCATCGTTGTTAACACAGAATTTGAGAAACGCGCATGATATGCAGTTTCATTTTTATTATTGATTATCTTAAATTCGGCCAATTTTCAATTATATCTTCCCATTATTTTAAAAGGAAAACACAGAGCATTTGGGTCAAATTTACTTGCGTTTTGGTGATATCACAGAAAAAGCTGAGATATTTAATAATATTTTACAATACGAACTATTTTTATATTAGATATAAATTTTTTTGCCCTTCCCACCAGTTGCCTATTAAAACGATAAGAAACGATTAAATATGGAAGTTTAAGTTTGGTCAGTGATTTTTTTATTTGGTTTTAAATGACTGGTTTTTAGAGTAACAGTAAGAATCATCAAAAATAGGGTGGAAGTGTTGACAGAAAAAGGACAAACAGTTCAACGCTATTCTAAAAAATCCAGCAATAACATTGCCCTTTCCCATGAATTTTTTAAATAGGTGGTGTTTTATTGCGCTAGACGTACGTGGCTTACTCAACGCAATGGGCTAAATTTATGTGATGCCATTGTCCCATGATAACGACAATCACGTGCTACTAGCCAATCAGTTCATAAATTCGTATGATGTCATTGTGATGAAAAATGCAATCACATGTTTCCTGCCAATCAGCTCATGCGCTTTGCTGTTGCCAACGTTTACTTTTTATGAAGATAATATGTAAGAAGTACATATTTGCCAATAATAATGTATACGTTGTTGTTGACGAGTTCTTCCAGAAGGGAAGGTTGCCAGAGCCTGAGACAGGTTGGACCTCTACACGATAGATGGCGACACCACCTATCTCCATCTTCACGATTTAGGTGTAAACTGGAGTCAAAAATTCTCCATCACCCTGCACCCGTGGGTTCTGCTACGACCGCCCACGAGACTTTCAGATTCACTGATTTAACAAGCACGTACTCCATGAGTACTTCGGGTGGCATCGGGCCTTCCGGTCCGGATTCCTATGTTCTAACCACTAGGTTTACCACGGCACTAATAACGTATATAAACAATTAAAATGCACTGTATTTAAAAGTACGCGCAATTAAGTATTTATTTTATTAATTTTGATAAACTTTTTCAGAAAATCTTAGTAATTGATATAATGTTGGTCAATTTATCAAATTTGAAATTTTACCTCAATTTTACTAGTGGAAAAAGTAGAAGTCGAATGTCATTTTGTTTAGAATTCAATGGAGACCATCTATCATGTGACCATCATGAACTTAGCTCATTGTTTCAAAAAAAAAAAAAAAATCTAACAAATTTTAATTTTACCTTCTAAAAAGCATTTTTTTTTATTTTAAGAAAATATTAATATTTAGAATAATTAAATGCACTCAATAACCGAATAATCATGATAGCGAATTCGTAAATGGCATTGTCGATTGATTAGTACCAATGAAAACTAGCTATTGAAGGGATGCTACTGTGCGCTGTATATGGTCCCTTGCACTTAGTAATTTTTAATTAGACCATTGTTGGCAGGAAATGGTTGAATTCCTCAGAGAGGGGAGGTTTGAGAATAACAATAGGTCAAAATACCCTAAAAGTTTTGCTCGGTATTATTGCGTGGGTAATAAAACGTGAATTCCACGCAGGGAAAATAGTTTCGCCGAGACATATCGGTGTGTGACACGTCTGAGTTTAAAAGACGGCGAACAAAGGAATCAGAGCAGAATCCAAAATATCAAAATGCTCATATAGACATTAGAATTAACACCACGGGCGTTCCACAGCTCCTCGTCTGTCTCAGACAAAGTATGATGACTTTTGTTTTGATAATAATGAAGCAAAGATAACATTAATTTCAATAGACTTTTAATTTTCTACGATTCGGAGTTTATCTTTATTTAAATTAGAACCTGGGTAAAACAATAATCATTTAGGCTCCATATCACTATCTATAGGGGCTAATGCGCATTAAATTTGTCGAGCCCCGAAGCTCTTATATAGGTGTGCTATTGAAACTTGGGGAAAACTACATTCAAGCCAACTGTAGTATTCCTAAGCTTTTCTCAATGGCAGAAAAGCTCTACCTGGTGAAGTGAATTTGAGATAAGTTTTAATACCAAGAAGTGTTTGTAAAGTATATATGTATCTGGTTATAATAAATTAGAATACAGTTAATTATGTTCTTCTTAAAATTTATTGTGATCTGTTTAAGGATGAAGCCCAGTGATTGAGCCACAGCTCTGGGGTTCAGATCCTGGGCTGGGCAATGTTGACTCAGCCTTTCATCCCTTCAGTGGGACGATGAAATGAGTACCAAGCTTTCGTTTGGGAGTTAAGCAATTAGGATTTCGCGTCAGACTGATCACCTGGATGGAACATCTGCTCGTGCATTCAGCGCGTAAAATTAGCACAGTAGGCCTTGACCCTTTCCTGGGCTGTTGCACCACTGAGTTTATAGTTTAGTTTATGTTTAAGATAGTGCTTCTTAAACCCCTCCATAGAATAATAATGTATCGAATTTAATAATATTTTGACGCTAATGCTACACTACGACTTTCTTTAGAAACTGTGCAAATTGTCAAGATAAGTATTAATTTTTCATATAATTTTGTATATGACAAGCCCAGGGGTCACTAGTAATAAGCAAACATGATCTTAACTTATTTCTGATAATATTATGATCAAATACATTATGCAGTACCTATCATTTATATTATATCATGGTAAATATGTATTGCTTATTATCTGATAATGTATTTTTGTGTTTTGTTTTGAATCCTTTCAGTAAATTAATAATATTTTTTAAATCTTTTATTTTTGGATCTTTTATTTTTTTATTACCTGATCGGATTATCACGACCTCTTAAGGAGGCCCACAGTTTAAGAAGCGCTGGTTTCAATATAATTGCATCTCTCTCTGTCACACACACATACGTACAAAACAACACAATGTATTAAATACAATTTCAGATATGTTGAGAATTATTCCTGTCCTTTTGTATGAAAGAGGCGGGGCGATTACACACATCGATGAGGATAAGTTATGAATGTTGCCTCGTAGTTCAGTGTGCATGTGTGGTGTTTGTGTGTCTGTGTGTGCGTCGTGTACGTGTGTTTGTCGTGGTTTTCGTTTGTGTGTGTCGTGTGTGTGCGTTTGTCTCGGGTGCATGCGTGTGTGTTAATAATTCATTTAAATTTCCTCTCGAGGGTTATACTAGATTGACAATTGTCTTGAGCCCTCTAAGACTTCGCGTGATAATAATTTGTAGTCTACCCACCTAACGGGAAATAAACACAATTTTATATCCAAAATCTGCCACATTTTCGTTTTTAAAACAAGATAATGTGCCCTTGCATCATTCGTGTATTCTAACCAGTCACAAATTGTTTACTGTAAATCCCGATTCTAAAAGCTTCCAGTTGAAAAAACCTATAAAAGTCTGAGATCTCCAGAGCGAACAAAGAATGCTTTTGTGAATTGCCTTTAAAACCGAGGGTGTTTGCGATGTGCTTTTTGTGTTGCCACTTCTCCTGTTTCAAAACAATAAAATATAGATATTAATATAGCAACATGTTTCCTCCTTAATCCATTTAATTACTGCAACAATGATAAAAGAATCTTCCACTGAAAGATTTTAATTCCATTGAAATCTTTTATACACATACACACACACGTATACTCAAACATTTGATATAAACAATCTCTTGACTAGTAAATACATTCTTAAAAAATCTTTCACATTTTATCTAATGTATTACAAAAAGAAATAAACAAGAAACTTAAGATCTAATTATATTCAATTTTAATACTTGTAATGAGTAAACATTTCTCAAAATTGTTCCTATTAAAAACATTATCTATCTGCGAGTTCTTTTTCAATTATCACTTGTAACAAACTTTTTCAAAAAGATTTCTAAACATTATTAATTGTGAACAGTCGAATATTTAAAAAATAAAACTCTCTCCAGAGAAATATGCAAATCAGATATTCTATTCCGAAGAAGAACTTGTGAGATTTTATTTTAGTTTAATGAGCTAATTTAATTCTCCAAGGATGAAAAATGTATAATTTTAGAACGAAGCAATTACGTTGATATAATTAGCTTTTCTTTACCTTTTAAAAATGAGAAAATTAATGCTACGAATTTCTTGTATAAGTGTGATCTTGAATAAATTTATTATAATGAGAACATATTAAAAGTATTTTTTTTATAGCTCAGCGTCATATAGATAATGTTTTTGCATTAATTTCTGATGAATAAATTTATTAGATGTTCTAGAATATATTAAAGGTGAACAAATTGAAATTTTAGTTCATAAAAATAACAATCAATAATTCTAATCAAACTTGTTAGAGAACTAAAATTTTTAGTTTCTAATAACTATTCATAAAGAAATTTTGTGTTTAATTTTTGAAACAAGATTAATTTTTTAAAACAGTTTGGTTCTTATAATCATTTTAAATCTTTTGATTATGATTTTATTTTTAGAAACTAGTTTAATCTAAGCTTGATTATACATTTTA